>BMAV01001635.1:0-42374 GCA_019973955.1 Trichonephila inaurata madagascariensis
TTTTTTTCCTACCCCAAACTTAGTTTTTCTTGCACAGAATTCAACTCTGATCACGAATATGTATGGCGCTTGTCGAAATTCCAAATAGTTCAAAAGTTATGCCCAACGGTTTCTTTGAAATTCGTGCCCAGTCACATGCCCACCACTATTTTTTTTTTTTTACCCTAGAAACTTACCAAAGTTACCCATTTCACTCGAAATTTGACCAGGAATCTAAATATGGTCCCCTTTTCACGAAATACCTGTAACCTTTTTTAAAAATGAAAGACCTTCTTGAAAAAACCAACCTATTTGGCATGAAAGCCAACTTACCGACCGATTTTAAAAAACCGGCCAATTCTACCAAACTTAGTTTTTCTTGCACAGAATTCAACGCTGATCACGAATATTTATGGCGCTTGTTGAAATTCCAAATAGTTCAAAAGTTATGCCCAACGGTTTTTCTGAAATTCGTGCCCAGTCACATGCCCACCACTATTTTTTTTTTACCCTAGAAACTTACCAAAAAACCCATTTCACTCGAAATTGGACCAGGAATCCAAATCTGGTCTCCGTTTCACGAAATTCCTGTAATTTTTTTTAAAATGAAACACCGTCTTGAAAAGACTGACCTATTTGGCTTGAAACCCAAATTACCGACCGATTTTAAAAAACCGGGTGACATTCGAACGAGAGGCCGCCCCGAAACCCAAAGACACTTAAAACATTACCCTGCGATTATTAGAACTCGAGTTATTGCACTTTGGTAATGCATTTCATGACAAGTATCAGAAAAACACCGAAAAAATAAAAAATTTTAATTGCGGTATTATCCTTTTTGAAGCGTTCGTCTTTCATATGGGCTTAATTGCGACGCATTTCTATTATCCGTGCATTTGGATCGTTTTTTTGTCTTCCTCCAATTCCTACCAAACTTAGTTTTGCTTGCACAGAATTCAACTCTGATCACGAATATGTATGGCGCTTGTCGAAATTCCAATTAGTTCAAAGGTTATGCCCAATTGTTTCTTTTAAATTCGTCCCCTCTTTCAATAGTCTTTTTCAGTGACATGCCCACCACTATTTTTTTTTTTCCCTAGAAACTTACCAAAGTTACCCATTTCACTCGAAATTTGATCAGGAATCTAAATATGGTCTCCGTTTCACGAAATTCCTGTAACTGTTTTTAAAAATGAAAGACCTTCTTGAAAAACCAACCTATTTGGCATGAAAGGCAACTTACCGACCGATTTTAAAAAACCGGCCAATTCTCACCAAACGTAGTTTTTCTTGCACAGAATTCAACGCTGATCACGAATATGTATGGCACTTGTCGAAATTCCAAATTGTTCAAAAGTTATGCCCAACGGTTTCTTTGAAATTCGTGCCCAGTGACATGCCCACCACTATTTTTTTACCCTAGAAACTTACCAAAAACCCCCTTTCACTCGAAGTTGGACCAGGGAAACCAAATCTGGTCTCCGTTTCACGAAATTCCTGTAATTTTTTTAAAAATGAAACACCGTCTTGAAAAAACTGACCTATTTGGCTTGAAACCCAAATTACCGACCGATTTTAAAAAACCGGGTGTCATTCGAACGAGAGGCCGCCCCAAACCCAAAGACACTTAAAACATTACCCCTGCGATTATTAGAACTCGAGTTATTGCACTTTGGTAATGCATTTCTATGACAAGTATCAGAAAAACACCGAAAAAAAGTAAAAACTTTAATTGCGGTATTATCCTTTTGAAGCGTCTCTTTTATATGGGCTTAATTGCGACCCATTCCTCTTTTCCGTGCGTTTGGGTCGTTTTTTTTTTCTTCCTCCCAAATTTCCCACCAAACTTAGTTTTTCTTGCACAGAATTCAACTCTGATCACGAATATGTATGGCGCTTGTCGAAATTCCAAATAGTTCAAAAGTTATGCCCAACGGTTTCTCTGAAATTCGTGCCCAGTCACATGCCCACCATTTTTTTTTTCCCAGAAACTTCCCAAATTACCCATTTTTCCCCAAATTTTACCAGGAATCTAAATATGGTCCCCTTTTTACTACCTGTAACCCAAAAAAGAAAGACATTCTTGAAAAACCAACCTATTTGGGATGAAAGCCAACTTACCGACCGATTTTTAAAAAAACCCGGGCCAATTCTCCCCAAACAGTTTTCTTGCACAGAATTCAACGCTGATCACGAATATTATGGCGCTTGTCGAAATTCAAATAGTTCAAAAGTTATCCCAACGGTTTCTTTGAAATTCTCGGGTTACATCCCACCACTATTTTTTTACCCTAGAAAAATTTCCAAAAACACATTTCATAAATTTGGGCCAGGAATCCAAAAACTGGTCTCCGTTTCACAAATTCCTGTAATTTTTAAATGAAACCCTCTTGAAAAAACGCCTTTTGACTTGAAACCCAAATTACCGACCTATTTTAAAAACCGGGTGACATTCGAACGACAGGCCGCCCCAAAACCCAAAAATTAAAAACATTCCCCGCGATTTTAGCTCAGTTTTCCTTTTGGGAATGCATTTCTATGACAAGTATCGAAAAACACCGAAAAAATAAAAAATTTTATCGTATTATCCTTTTTTAAACGTTCGCTTTTATATGGGCTTAATTGCGACCATTTCTCTTTTCCGTGCGTTTGGATCGTTTTTTTTTCCTCAATTCCCACCAAACTTAGTTTTCTTGCACAGAATTCAACTCTGATCCCCGAATATGTATGGGGCTTTC
This sequence comes from Trichonephila inaurata madagascariensis, assembly GCA_019973955.1. Classification (NCBI taxonomy): domain Eukaryota; kingdom Metazoa; phylum Arthropoda; class Arachnida; order Araneae; family Nephilidae; genus Trichonephila; species Trichonephila inaurata. The sequence continues at coordinate 2,718 of BMAV01001635.1, forward strand.
GAAATTCCCAAAAAATTCAAAAGTTTTCCCAACGGTTTTCTTTGAAATTGTGCCCATCACATCCCACCACTATTTTTTTTTTTCCCAGAAACTTCAAAATTCCCCTTTCACTCGAAATTTTACCGGAATCTAAATATGGTCTCCGTTTTACGAAGTTCCTGTAATTTTTTTTTAAAAAGCGCTTGAAAAAACTGACCTTTTGGCTGAAACCCCAAATTTCCGACCGATTTTAAAAAAAACCGGGTGTCATTCAAGAGAGCCCCCGAAACAAAACATTAAACATTACCCTGCGATTTTAGAACTCGGTTATTGCCTTTGGTAATGCATTTCTATGACAAGTATCAGAAAAACACCGAAAAAATAAAAAATTTTAATTGCGGTATTATCCTTTTTTAAGCGTTGTCTTTCATATGGGCAATTGCGACGCATTTCTATTATCCGTGCATTTGGATCTTTTTTGTCTTCCCCCAATACCTCCAAACTTGTTTTCTTAAAAGGTTTCAACGCTGATCACGAAAAATTATTCGAAATTCAAATGTTCAAAGTTTCCCAACGGTTTCTTTGAAATTGTGCCCATGAATCCCACCACTTTTTTTTTACCCTAGAAACTTCCCAAAAAACCCCTTTCCCTCGAAATTTGACCAGAATCCAAATCTGGTCTACGTTTCAAAATTCCTGTAATTTTTAAAAAAAAACACCTTCTTAAAAAAACCGACCTTTTGGCTTAAAGAACAACGACCGTTTTTTAAAACCGGGTGTCATTCAACGAGAGGCCGCCGCCAAACCCAAAGACCTTCTTTCCCCGGGTTTTTATTGAACTGAGATTCCCTTTTGGAAGTTTTTAAAGTATGAAAAAACCGGAAAAAATTTTAATTGCGGTTTTTATTTTTTAAAGCATTCTTTTTTGTTTTTTAAGGTATCCACACTTCAAACCGCTTTTTAAAAAGTAAAAATGGAAATATTTGTGATTTTAAAATTTACTTTGATTAGAAAATGTATAAAAACTTTTAAAGAATAGTATTTTCAATAAAAATATTTAAGTACAATATTTCCAAAATTTTAGAATAAATTTTTTCTTAAAATGTTCTCCTTTTGTAAAAATGCTTCTATTATAATAATATTTTGCCTGTATTACTCAGATCTTTTGTACAGAGGATCAACTGTTTTTTGAAATATAAAATTGAATGGTTTTCCTTTTTTAGAAAAGAGGGAAAAATTTAAAAAAAATCCCGATAATTATTTCAAATGATTGTAACCGAAAATAATGTGAATGTTTCAACAATCGGGGTTTAGCCTCTTTCAAATTTTTCGTCTTTAGACAGGCAAAATATTAATAAAAAAGCATTTTTAAAAAGGGGAAAAAAAAAAAGTTTTTTCTGTTAATTTTTTTAAAAATAAATTTTTTAAAAAAATTTCATTTGTCAAAATGTCCTTATAAAACCATTATTTTATACATGTATTTTAATCTAAGTGACACTAAATATCATGAAAATTATCTTTTTATGTGCTTGTTTAAAATCACGGTTCCGAACGTAGTCGGATACCTTAAGCTATGTCTCCCACTTTACAGACAAATTTCCAACACAAAAACCTTCAGTACCAGATAGAGGGCTGAGGATTGCTGACGCAATCCGGACACCTTATTCCCCAAAAATCAACCAAGTCCTTTCATGTTTAAAGCCTCATATGGCACTGCTTCTCAAACTTTCAATATTTTCGACCCAATTTTTAATCATAATTTTCACCTTGCTCCCCCGCCATACAATAACTTGTATTGAATGCTATCAAGATGTACTTTGAAGCGAAAGCTACAATGGACAATAATTATAAAACCATCCAAATTATTGAGATTAGTATAAAATGTATATAAAATTCCTTTGTGATGCCCTAGTAATTATTAAACTTGCTTTTCATTTAGTAGTGATAAATTAAATATCAAAAATATTTTGCGGTACTGATACATTTGTAAATGTATTATATCAGGGTAAATGCGTATATAAGTTTTATTATATTAGAATGAACTTCGTGTTTTGCTTCCTTTAAGAGAATTAACACTTATTATTTTTTTTTTTTACTTTTCAGTAGGCTCGACTTACAATATGCCATACAGAGATATCACGCCCCGTAGGGAGGCGCTACCCACTGTTTGAGAAACTCGGTCATATGGAAATGTATGTCAAAATACCGAGTTGCAGCATCTGAGTGGTGAAGGACGTTAACTTCTCACTCAATGTTATTGGAAATGGATGTCTGTTTTGAAACATGATTGCGTCAAACAACCATTATATATGTAATAAATTGTATAACAACACCCTTTGAAGGTGAAACATTTGTAAGTCATCTTAACCACTTTAACTTGTTTTGAAAATATGAAATCCTTTACCATTATATTTATTTCAGTCAAGTGGCAAAATATTATTATAAGAACAAATTATAATTCACTTTAGGAAAGACTCATTTGGTGGAGAAATCAGGCAATTTCATAGTTCTGTATCTGGTGTAATATGTTTTGATGTTCGGATAGACATATGAGAGCAGAGTCATTTTAGTCACTGGATCCTAGGTCAAAATCAGGTGGCTTATGTAAATATGTATAGTGTTGATTTAATAGAAAACAATTTAAATTAAATTCAGCATAACTCCCACAAAGATCCTTCTATAATGTTATAACAGAGCCGATTATCCTTTAATGAAATTAGATTCTGTAGATGATACGAGCTTTTTCAACAAGACATAATATACTTAAAACTTGCTTTTTTTGGTAGTGGGATGAAATTTAAAATATCTGCATTCATTAAAATGCTTTCATGCAAATATAAATAATTTATTTTCAAAAAATAAAAAAAATAAATAAATGCATCAATGCTGCTCTCATGCAAATGTAAGCAAATTATTTTTTAAAAGGTACAAAAATGCAAATGTAAATAAATTATTTTTAAAAAGTGCAAAAATTTAAATGTAAATAAATTATTTTTATAATTACATAAATAAAATGAGTATTTAATTTAATCAGTTTTAGAATGGTACTTTAACAAAGTTGATATGGCATTCTTGTATTTATCAGAGTATGAAATATTAAAAAAAAAAAAAGGGTAATTAGTGAGGTTTTTTTCTTAAAAACATGCGTGTTTATAATATAATTATGCTTACATATTAAAAAAATGTTTCCTTTTCATTGATATAAAACTGGTGCTGATTTGAAAATGTCATGCAGAGAAATTTCTTCTAAAACGTCCAACTCAATGAATTAAAAAAAAATAGTTAAAAACATTGCAGTTTTCTTACCAAAAATGTTAGAGAGTTTACATAAATCTTGTCTTACTTAAAGCTTTTTGTTGGCTTTGCTACATGCAAATTATCTGGGAGAAAAAAAAATGTAAAATGCTTTACTGTAAGAAGCATGGAGAAAGCTATATCATTTTTGTTAAGTCAAATTTTCAAACTATACGAATTTGGAAGATTGCTTTATTATTCATCTAATTCTATACTTACAAGAAATGTTCTTGCTAATACATCATTTTGAAGCAAAAAATCCAGGCACAGGCAGCAATCTTATAAATTGAATAATAAAAACTACTCAATAAATATATTTTTATTATTTCAAACACGTTAACACTGAATACTTTACATTACATTGAATACGAATAAATTGTCAGAATGAGAGGTTTTTGACTATCTTTCTTTCATTAAAAATTCTAAAATTTTTGAAATGTCTAAAATTATTTCAGAAAAATACTGGATCATTTTAACTTTTTTTAATTTAAAGGTCAACGTGTTCATGGAAGAAAACCAGGTAAAATAATATAATTCAGAGATAGAATATATCATAAATGTAGTATTTAAAGAAGTATGTATATTATGCTAAGTATGCTCATTTGAAGCCCAGTGTGGCTGAGCTTTCACACTACAGATCCAAGGTTCAAACCCTGGTCTGGCCAAGGTTGACTCAACCTTTCATCCCATCAGTGGGTCGATAAATTGGCACCAAGATTGCTTGCGAAATTAATACTGGGGGTTTCACATCGGACTGACCACCTGACCGGAACATCTGTTCATGCACCTCAAGGCCCAAGGACGCGTATACTGAGTTAGGCACAGTAAGCCTTGACCTCATGGGCTGTTGATCCACTGAGTTAGATTAAGTATGTATATTATCATTAGACAAAGATGAAAATCAATTTAATATTTTAGTACACAAATATTTAATATGAAAAAAAAATGCTCATATATCTTCTATAAACTGCCTTTCTCAAAACAGGCTTTTATTTCTTGATAATTATCATAAAAATTAAATCATGAATTTACTGTTATTATCAAATTGGTAAATTAATCTCTCAAGCAACACATAATTAACAAAACCAATAAAAGCCATGGACCTGAAAACTGCAGTCCAAAACTTTAAAAAAGAAAGAAAGAAAATATGTAGTTAAAATGTTCTTAAGTTTAAAAGCACAATTTTCTATTATTTTTTCCAGGATAAGCATTATAAGAAAATTGTAAACACTGAAAGGTCATTCACTACGTTTTAATTTTGTATGTTTCTTTATAACTGTGACATCTTCGTATTGCAATATTTTAAAAAAATAAATCATGTAACACATTTTTTTTTACTATACACATTAATATCCTGTAAGTAAAGTATTTGACAAGTATATATGATACAATTGCAAAAACATTATTTTTAATAAATGACGTCAATTGAATAAATTGTATAAACAAGTCATTTTACTTGAGCTGATAGCTAAAGAAAGAAATCTATAACCTAGCTCATTCCTTCGAAAAATATATATTTTTTCTCTTATTCCCAAGTGAAAATTCTTTTGATGGCGTTTTATTCGGAAACTTTAAAACTGTGAAACTGAATTTCTGAATCCAGTTTCCAAAAATAAGATCAAATGCCGTATGGGCAGAATCCTTCGAGAAGATTACTAAAAGATGTTTACCTTATCGTTCCCCCTGAGGAAAAGTTCAGAGATACATGAATCGACGTTTTATACTTCAAAACAATGGGTCTTTGGAAGCAGTTGGACAAAAGTTTGAGAAAAAACTCGAAACTTTTGCTTAAATTTTGTAGAAGAGTTCTTCTGTCTTAGTGATGAATGTTTGTTATGAAATTAATTTTAACAGAAATTATACATTTACAGAGACTCCAAAGCTTATTTGGTGTACCAAAACAGTAATTAATTGAATGAAAATACAATTTAAGGGGACATGGTACGATTTACACAAAATTTTTTAATTTACCGATTTTTAAAATTTTTTTGGTTGTCTCCTATGTATGCATACTATGTTAAACAGATTTTGTGCTCCAAATTTCATAAAAAGCTAGCCATGTATTTTTAAGGAAAAAACTTAAAATTTGCGATGTGATTTTAAAATGCTACTCCTACAAATATTGACGTACAGGCATGAAATTTGATTTACAAGTACGTCACACTATGTATAGTAAAAGTTGGTATGGGTTTTGCGTTAACATGATTGGTATTCATACAATACTTCTTTTTATGAATGCTTATTAAAAATTCCTTAAAAATGTATGAATTCTGAGTTCAATTATTTAAAAAAAATAAGTATTGCTTTGATTCAAAAATACATACCAAAGTTTATTACATGTACTTTTAGCAAAGGTAAAAAATTCAAAGCATTAGGCGCAATAGAAAAAAAGCCTTAGTATTTTAAATGAAGACACACTAGTTATTTTTTCTTTCTGAGATAAGTCAGTTTAAAGTTTTGATTTGTCATAGAGATGTGAATAAAAACGAACGTGAAAGCCATCATAATTCTGCGATTTTTAAGTTTAGAGCTTTCAAATTTCGTGAGGTTATAGAAAGGTTTATAAAAAATAATTTAGGCTAAAAACATTAAATTTGATTTTTTTGACCGATTTTGGTCAATTGAATCGTACTGTGTCCTTAATGATTTTTAAAATATTCTTCTGATGGATTTTACTGATGTTATAGCCACCCAGCCAGTATGTTGGATGTGACTCTTGGCTTGTAACCAATTGGGCTCGGGTTCGAATCCCGAATAAGGCATTGTTGCATTTTCCTCGGGAAAAGAGGTTGGACTTTCGCTATAATGGATTCGAGTCTCGAATGGAAAGCAGCGCACCCCTTCTGTTATATGCTGAGATCATCATTTGCAATAAATGTTTATATTATTCTGTTTCTATTGTATGTTTCTGTTCTCCCCTCGTATTTCATATATATCCAAGGAAAAAAATAAACGACAGCAACTGATGTTTTATAAAATTTTGGTATTAAAAAGTAACGTAAAGATTCGCGAATAATGGTATAAAACAGTTATATTTACAACATGCTCTAACATAATGCGATAAAATGGTTTAGAGCAGTGGTTCCTAAATTATGGTCTGCCAATCTCAAGGTTCCGCAGTACATTTCTAAAGGGTTTCCGAAAGTCTCTCGCTTAAAAGAAAAAAAAAGAACCGAAAATTACTCTGAAAAGAAATAAAAATGGATTAGAGATCCATTTACAGTAAATGTTTGTGAACAGAATGATCTCACTTCAGTAGGGGAACAGTTGATAGAAATTTCCACAGATGAGCTCTGAAATTGGTTCTCAATAATAAACTGGGCTGTCAAGAATATGTCTATTCCACACTTTAGGATCACTTATTGGGAAAAAAAAATCCTAATTGTCCGTGAAAGCTCTGAAAACTCTGGTGCCATTCCTCACTACTTATTTATGTGAAAGAATAGTTTCAGCCTTCTATCTTAAATCACAAGTGCACTTGAATTTAAACTGCATTTTTCGAACAGTACACTTGATGTAACAGCGCCTGTGAAAGAAATATTAACACCATAATTATCATTCAAATTTTTATTAATCATGTTAAGTACATGATTCATTTATTTAAAATTAATATTTTGTAATATTTTTTAAAAATTTTTCTGTTATCTTAATATAAAAAAAAATAAGTAGTAGGATTATTGATCAGTTTTTAAATCTCTTAGCTTGTAAGGCATTAGCCCGTGAGGGTTGCCCTACTCCTACGTTTTCCTCGTGTTCTATTTGTGTGGGAGTGAATGAAGAACCAAGTATTGCCATAATCTTAATATCTCTTTATTAAGATTTTAACTTAAACAATATGCAATAAGGATATTGATATTCTAACTTAGGGGATCTGAGGTGAAGAAACACACAATACTTATTACCAAATAAGCGCGACCCTGATCACTAAATCTAACTTTACCACCTACTCCTAACCACAGTAAATACACAGTTCCTAGTATTAATTTGAACGATCCTACCTCCATATCCTACGTAAGCAGTAGCACTCTTGAATGGAATGGTATCCACCTTGACTTGAACGCTCTGGCACGAATAGATTAACTCCTGAATCTCGGATAACTTCTCCTACTTTTGCTTTGACATTTGTAAACACAGACTAGCATAATCCCTTTCCAAAGGCCACCCTACTTACGACTTTGCCTTTTCGGCCCCAAAGAATTCAAGAGGAGTTTTTAGTTGAAAACTCGATGAGCCCGTCACAAGCTATGTATTGGAAGTCAGGAAAGAAAGTTCAAACGTGTGATCGGGGAAGGAGGGTTCTACGATATCATGCTGATTCATAAAGGTAGAGCACCGATTAATCGAAAACTTAAGAACCGATGGGTTAAAAGAAAAATATTACGGAATATAATGTGAGGGTCTATTTGCGCCCTTCCTCTAATCCTTCTCCTTTATTCACAACCAACCCATTTGAAGAAAAAATGGTGATAAATTATGTCTACTATATATAGTCAAGGTTTTCTAACTAGCAATGTGGAGGAGAGAAAGATAGAAATCAGGTGAGATTGCTACAGATCAGGTATCATCCAGTTTTTATTTCAAAATAGCCTCTTCAGGGGGGGAAATTTTCTTTAAATTTCGAAACGGGGGAAGGGAGACTTGCGCTTCGGAGGGGGTTTTTTCCACAGTCAACTTAAAAAAAAAAACATAATAAATTTAGCCCTAACTTCGAAATTTTTGACCTCTTTTGATTTTTAAAAAGTTGTCAGTTCCCTAAAACTAGAATGTAATAACGTTTTTTTTTTAACTTCATGAAATTAAAAAAAAAAAGTGGATTTTGGGGAAAAAAATTTCCCAAGAATTCAATTTTTTCCAAAATTTTCACGAAAAACACATTAATACCTTTAAATTTAAAAAAATTTACGAAAAAAAATCTTTTTAAAAATAAATAGCAAAATTTAAGATTGAGGGGGAAAATCTCGAAGCATGGAGAAACTTGCACATTGTATGATTTGGCATAAAATGTTTGTTACCTTTTTTTTCTTTTTTTTACCAGGGTTTGTGACTATACACTTTTGCTTTTTTTCCCCCCTTTTTTGTTCATTTTAAGGCCTACTACAGCACCCTTGTAAAATGCACATTTGCACCACCCGACCATGAGATGCGTCCGTGAGGAATGCATATTTACACTGCCTGTCGCGAAAAGGTTAAATAGACGAATGAAAGTAACTATTGGTCACTAAAGTTAAATTAACGTTGAGTTAATTGGAATAATTGAACTGATCCTAAAATAAAGTGATAGTTTTTTGTAGTTTTCTTATAATTTGTGTATATCGTTGTTTTTACACGTACACTGCTTACATTGAGACATTTTGTTGACATTATTTGAGTTAAGTTGTGTTTTAAATTTATTTGACTAACAATTTGTTTTTTGAATATTTCTGGTATTACTTCTTCCCCCATCTAGGGGTTAAAAAAAGGGAAGATTCCTTCACAATAATACTACGCTAACATTTTGTAGAGTGAAAAAAGCATTGCAAATCATGTGATAGAAATAATGTCATTAAATTTTATTGTAAATGTATAATAAAATAACCACAACGTACGTTTTGGAAACATGAAGCCTGTTATGTCTAGTTAAACATTTTATAAGAATTTCGTCATATTATTTTTATCGATGATCAAAATTTAAAGGGTTCATTTATTATAAAAATATTCATAAAAATGTAAAAAGAAAATTATGCCATTAACTTTAATGCATGCAATTTTTTTTATTGATCCCGATTCTTCTATTCAATCTGAAGCCTTACTATTTCGAATATTTATCAAAAAGTAAAGTTAATTGTATAATATAAAAATTCAATGCTATCCATAGGTTTCTTTAAAAAAAATACCCCGCCGGTTATTTATAATTTTTTAAAATCTATTTAGTTGTTTGCTGCTTATTTTTTTAAAGAAATATCTAATTATTTATTTTTTTTAAAATTTTTATGTTTCAATGAATGTTAAATTTTCCAGTCAATTGAATCTTAAAATTTTATATTCTCTATTTCTCAAAAAAAAAAAAATATTCTTTAAATTCAACCATATTTTTTTTAAATTAAAGGGATTTTTTCCTGTGTTTAATGATTTAATTTTTGGAGATATTCCGTTAAGGGTAGACTAAAAATAATTTTCCCTTTAAAAATTGGAAAAAAGGTTGCCGTGATTTAGAGGTATTTTTTGGTAACTAAATTTTCGCATTCTTTCTGCCTACTCCTACATATTTTTGGAAATTGATTTTTTTATTAAGTATTAAGAGTAAAACCTTCAAGAAAAAAAATATTTGAAAAAATTAATACATGAAAAGTAAAACTATTTTTAAAACCGTTTGCTTTATATCATAAAAAGAAATTTAAACGAAAATTTTTAAAAAAAAAAAAAAAATAAACATATAAAAAGGCGCCGCAAAATATTTCACTGGGAACCAACATTTTCAAAAAAAAATTTTTTTTCTTTGCATATATAAAACATTTCAAATGGGAAAAAACCCAAATTTAAAAATAAAAAATTTTTTAACATTTTTTAAATGTTTATTGAGCGTTGTCACCAATAAAGTTTTCTTGGCGTGATTTGCGCCTACAAATGGAAAATTACCCATTATTCCCCTAATAACTGGGTAAATATTTTAACAAGTGTCTAAGAATAGTAAAACATTCCACAATTATGATTAAAACAAAATAAAGTTGATTTTCAAATAATTTGATAGAAAAAAAAAGGAAACTACTGACAACTCTAAAAAGAAGGAATGTGTTCAAGTCTCAAAATTGGTTTACATACATTTTTCAAATCACTTTTTTCAGCTCCATCTAAAATGTAATATTTTAATAAAAGTATAAAAATTCAATAAATTGTACTAAATTTAATGAAATTTATAAATTTGAATTTTAAAATTTTTTAGGGCGTTGAATGAGCTTAATTAGTGGTTTCAAAAGAGCAAGCTTAATTCAAAAAACTTACAAAGGATAAAAAAAGGTTAAAATATTCCAAAAGCTTAGGCTTAAAAGTTTTTTAGTTTAAATGCAATGAGGGGCCCCCCCGAAAAAAAATATGATAATCCTACGAGTTTGGAAAATAATGAAATATAATGTTTAGTTTCTGCCTCAAAAATCTATTAGACGCAGATAAAAGGAGAATTCATTTTGTTATACTTTTCTACAATGTATATATCTAATGTATCTAAATTAAGATATACATATATATAACTTCTATGTTAAAAAACAGTTTTTCTAATGTGATGAAAAAATTATTTAACATATTCCCTTCAACAGAAAGGAAAAGAAGTAATCACTTAAACATTTATTTCGATGCTTATTTTAGCATAGTAATTCAAAATGATGAAAAATGTGAAAAAAGAATGCTTTGAAGGCAGTACAAAAGAATTGGTTTGAAAATTAAATTGCATCGCAGTTTCGGAAATACGCGAATATGAATTTTGGAGGAATACTTTCAATCGTCATATTTTTTTGTCCTTTTAGTTTTCAATGAACGTTTCAGTAAAATGCTCTGCAAAATAACCTGAAACGCATTTAAGACAGTTTTTAATATTTTTGATTCGTAATTTTATCATTTAAATGGAATCGAAAGTTATATGTATTTTTTATTTGCTTCCTTCTGGATTGTTTTTGAAATATTTTGACTTTTAATCATTTATAAAAGTTATTAAAACACTACTTTAAAATTTAATTTAATACAAATATAGAGTTTTGGAAATTCAATTTAAGAAATAATGAAAGGAAAAGGAAGGGACAATAAAGAAAAGGTTAAAAACATTCATTCATGAAAATGTCGTTCATTCCTTTTTATTTTTACAAATCTTATTTCTTTCCACTTTTCGGTACGAAAAGTGTGTAATGCTGTTTCTTATAAAGATTAAAACTCATTTCGAAGTATTGGAAATAAATAAATAAAATGTAAAATATTATTGATAATTAACATGATTTGATTTTGTTAGTGTAAAAGCAACATTTATTTCATATTTAGACGTTTTGATTTTTCAAAAATTTCCTTTTTTGAAATGAATTATACGATTAGTTTCTATTTCTTATTTTTCTCAATTGCTCTTTCGGAAATATTTTAGAGTTAAGGTAAATAATTTTATCCATCTATTTTAGTCTTTATTGTATTAATGTTTTTCAATTCAAAAATATTGTATTTTTTTTCTCTTCCAGGATTTCTAGCACATTCTTTTACAAAAGAACTGAAGCACCAAGAAATATTTTTCCGAATGTGATGAAATTTGGCAGGCAAGGACATCTTCATTCAACATGCAAATGATAAAATTTTCAAGGTCAATGAATATGAATTTTGCGCGCATTTCCGATGAGCAACTAGCAAAGTACAATACCGGTAATAAAAGCGAAAAAATATCTTTTTCCGTTTTCATGTGATTCCACAGAGAAAAAAAGAATGATGCCATCACGATGTTCCAGAAAACCTATAAGACAAGCCGAATGACTTCAAACGTGGTGGCAATTTCATAAGGCGGGATGTTGTGTTTTCATATCGAACAAAATAGGCAGCGTACACACACAGTTGTGCATAGATGCTGGCAGTAATAGCTGCTGCGAGGAATTCATCGACAAAAAGGTGGCTCTGAAAGGCCAAGATGCATAAATGTGAGGCAACATCGGATGATTGTTCGACGGGCCAAAAATGCTACAACGGTATCATTTCCTACTATTCAAAGTACTACATCCCCTTTCACTATCCCGTGGTACCTTCCACCACTATATGATCCTTGGCTGGGACGGTGTTACGCTCACAGTGGCCTTTAAGACGTCTGCCTTTCAACACACAACATCAGCGGAAACGTCTACAGTGGTGTTGGAGCCGATCACCATGGTTGTCATCAGGCTGGTATCACATAGTTTACAGCGATGAATTCCGCTTTGCTTTTTAAGCAGATGACCATCGCCCTCGTGTCTGGACGGCCGATGTTGATGGTCTCAATCAGCCCTTTGTACAAAAGCAGGCCAAAACCCCCCTTGTGCTTGGCCCCCATAAGACAGTAGGTCATCTTTAGTCAAACTCCATACATTATTAGCAGCTCAATGACATGTCGATACCATTTGTATATATCTTTGGATTACTTTTGTGCCGTTAAGACTCTTCCTTGGCCAGCAAGATCACCAGACCTTTCACCAATCATACATTTCTTGACAAAGTAAAGCACCAGATTTAGACACCCAAAAATGTCGCAAATCTGGAGCAATATCTATTGAATGCCAGGCAAGATAACATTAGGAAACTCTTTCACCGTATACCGAAGCGTATACAAGCATGTATCATTCCAGCAATCACTGATTTAAACATTCAAGCTGTAATCCTGAGCCGTTGATGAGTCATATGCCCTTCATTATCTGTGTATTAGCAGTAAACATATTTAATTTTATTAAAAACAACTACATCTTTCATGGTACTTGATTTTTTTTGCAAAAGAATGTATTTTAAGATATTGTATTCTTTGTGATAAACGTAATCATAAATCTATACTTCAAATCATTCTTCTAGCAATATATGTTTTTAAGAACTATTTTTTTTTCGATGCAATTATTCTGCAATACGCAAGACTTATCCAGGAAAAAATATAATTGTCTTTCTCAATTTCATGACATTTTTAATGCACCTTTTATAGCCATGTGGTTCTGCTACCAAATTTCGTGGCAAACATTCGTTCGAATAGTAGTTTCTTAGAATTTTTAACTGAAACTACTGTCATGAACTAAAGAAATGTTAGCGAAAGGTCGAAAAGTAAATAGTACATAAACATTTTTCATTATGATGAAAATTTCCATCATAACAATTTGTGAACAAAAAAGGGTACTCAAAACAGGTTCATTTTAAATTGGTTGTTGCTGGCAACTTTTTTCACGACTATGCGTAATTAGGATCGCAGTTGTCAAAAAAATCAAATGTCACAATTATTATAGAGCTTAGAACTTCTCATTCCGCTGTTTCTTATAGTTGGAAATATAGTTATAGTTGGACTGGTTTTTTATTACTAATAAAAGAAATAATAAGTGAAGTAAAGGTTTGTTTTTTGTGTTTCTTTAATTTTATGTGCAATGTTTATGTCGACTAACCTAAATAATCTTCTTAAAACCATATGACAGAAATTTACATCACTGTGCTGTTGTTTCACTTCTAATGATTACAAAATCGTTTGTATTATACATTTTTTTTGTTATTTTTGTAGATAAATTTAGGATAAAGGGACATTGATAATTACCTGGACTATTTAAAAGGTGGTTAGCTACCAGAAGATGGCTATGATGGCAAAACATCCATCGATGAGTATTGTGATGCAGATGAAATTAGAATAATGATAATAATAATGTTTCTTTAATTATTATCAGAATGCAAATGGTACGAAGATGTATTATTTTTTATTTATTACGTACTGAGCTTAAATTGTAATTTGGTGATGATGGATATTCCCATCATATTGTTATCTTTTTATCTTATGTAATATATTTATACTATATATAGAAATGTTTTTAATCATTTTCTTTTAATCCGGGGTATTAGTTATATCACCCACCCTATTTATTATGACCGACACACAAAAAGAAAAAAAACATGCAAAGAAAGGTTAATGAAACTTGACATCTTTGTTTTTATGTTTCGTTGTTTGGAAACTTAGTGAGTAGAAAACAGTCCAGATGGTTTAATTGTATTTTGACATTGCATTTATATATAATTGAGAAAAAAATCATAGTACTTATTTATACCGCATACGTGTTCGCTGTTGTTGTTGTTTCCAATCCCCATGGAGCAGGAAAGCCTACACAAAGTCCATTTGACGATTCCCTGTAATAGTGTCCACACCAGGTCTTGCTGTTCATACAACTGTCGCAGGGAAATAACCCAGCAGTCCAGAAGATGAGCAGGAGAAGCAGGGAGAGAGCAGGGACAGGTAAAGAAAGACTTTACCCCCTGCACAAAAGTCATATTACGCAGGTGACCGCTTCTAAAGCGCTCCAAGGCCGTCTGATGAGCCCTGGAACTCCTGCACTGTATAGATAAGCCAGGACTCTTAGCTGCGTACCAGTGGTGAGCAGGAGGGTTTCGCCAAGTCAAATTCATTTTATTTCTTTGGAAGGAAGGAATTTCCGAATGGGTTAAAACAATGGAGCTGGGGTTAGAGAGATCACAGCCCCTACCAGCCAGCTCATCAGCAGCTTCGTTCCCAGGTACACCCGAATGTGATGGATTCCACTGGAGACAAACTTGTTTCCTCTGACCGCGAGCCTAATTTGGATAAAATATCTAGACCAGTACTGTCCATAATTTTTGGCCAATTCTTCAAATATCCAATATGAGGTTTAGTCAGTCTTCCGCCCAAGTGGTTCCTCACATAAAGTAAGCTGCATATTACCCTTCGCCTTCGCCGCATACGTGTTATTAATTTATGCTGAAGATAGAGGAAAATTATAAAAAAAATAATGCTAATTATTAAATACCAATTTCATATTCCATTTAATGATTTCATACTCATTTCTTTGTAATTAAAATATGACCACGATAACCAAATTGTGAATCTTATAAACTCATGATCAATAGAAAGTTATGTCTTTTGTTCAAGTCCCGAATTTAAGTCCTTTGAAAGATGTGCCTGAAAAGGCCTTGTAACATCATGAAGCCTCAAATTTACTTTATTTCTGGGCAGCAAGAGGGATCACACAGATTTGATCAAAAGGCATTTTATTTACAAATTAATTTTAAAAGTTAACCCAACTATAGATGTGTTTCTAGTTTTCTCATTCCTTCGTTTGAGTAAAGTTCAAGTCTGATTGAACGCTCGTTGATCTTTGAAAAATTGTCTCCTGGGTGCGGCTGTCCAGGCAGCCTCTTTCATTTGTATTGCACCAGATCAATCACTAGTACGATCAATCACTCTGTATTAAAGGTTCTTCTCTCCCAAACCCCCTCCTTCCGAACGCACTCTTTCCCCCGGAAAGTCCTTCCCCCCCGCAAAAATTTTCTGATTGGGTTAGTTTGTTATTTTTCCCAAACCCCCATTGGTTCATTGGTTTTTTAAAACAAAAGTATTTAAGAACTGAGATCATCTACGTTCCCGTACTTCATAAGCAATATGGAGGAATCAATTGACCTGTCACTTTGACACTCGGAATACCATTCTGGGTATGTCTTCCTATTAACAGGCCGGCTTTCCTTCTATCCAAGTTCTTCGCGACAATCAGGTGCGAAAGAACGAGAGAATGGATGACCATTGAGCAGGAGTGGGTCTTCTATAAATCATTGTGACGAAAACTACATCTGGATGTCTGAAAAATCAAAGCTATTTCCAGAATTTGCTCACATCTTTTTTTCCCCCGGAGAGAGGAATACATGGTCCTCATTGAAGAATACATCGACACATCTGGACATTTTGCTCATTCTGTGCTTCAAAAATGGGAAGTGTTGTCATTCTTTGTTCGTCTAATGAGGAGACGTTACATCCTGATGCATATTACATTTGTTCAGACTGTAAGCCCTTTAAGGACCGAACCCGAACCTTTTTTAAAAAAAATAAAATTTTTCCCTTATTTTTTTGATTTTCAAGTTTTTTAAAAATTTAAAAAAAAAAATTTCTATTTTGGCAAAAAAAAAAATTTTTGGGAAAACCTTTTTTTTTTAATTCTTTTTTAAAAATGTTTTTTTTAAATTTTTTTCCCGTTTCCTAACCTTGTGGGGGCCCTTATTTTAAAAAAAAAAAATTTTTTTTCGCTTTGGGAAAAATTATCGGGTTTTTTTTTTTAACCCCCCCTTTTTTGGAAAAAAGGTAAAATTCCGTTTTTTGGTTTTTAAAAAACTGTTTTAAAATCTTTAAAGTTTCGAAAAAAAATTTCAAAAATTTTTAAAAAACAAAAAAAAATTTTTTCTTGTAATTTTTAAAATATTAATTTTAAAAAAATTGTTTTTTTAAATGTCTTTTAAAAAATTGTATACAGTTTTCCCAATCAAAGGGACACTAAATATCAAAAAATTTTATCCATTTACGCGCTTTTGAAATCACTTTTCCGAGCGAGTGGGATACCTTAAGTAATGGGAATCGTTGATTATCTAATTTGCCATCTTAAATATCGTTTTTTTTACTTGAACGGGGTTAATAATATGAACGTAATTAACCTTGTGTTGACATCAAAGCAGCAAATAAGCAATAATTTATTCATTCTGAGATTATCAGTACTAGTGATGTTATATTTTGCGACAAATAATCATTTAAACATTCTATAGCAAACGAATTTTGGGAAAAGAGATTAAAAAGAAAACCCCCCTTTTCATAAAAGTTTAAGATAAAAAAAATAACCCCAAATTTCTATTTTCAAAGTAAGCCATTTTAGACAACACTATAGATACGTATTTTTTCATTTTGAGCTTTATCATCTAAAAGATATCGTGGAATTCCTTTAATTTTTACAGTGGAGTTTCACCGTCATTCCCGAATAAAAAGATGTGACTCCTTTTTTTTTTTCTTAAAAATTTTCAAGGGAAATTCCGAATGCAGTTTTCAAAAATAAGATCAATATCCGTATCTGTAGAATTTTCCAGAAATATTAGAGGAAAGTGTTTACATTCCGTTTTCCCAAAGGCACTTTGGATTATATGAATCGATGTTTTATACACAAAACAATATTTTTTGTAGTTGTTGTTGTCAGGATCTGACAAAGAATTTCAGAATCCGATGTTCATTTCTATTTTAGGGTTCTTCCCTGCAATAAATCTGTTCGAGGTGTTTGGGAAAAACATTAAAAGTTTAACTTGTTTTTTTTTTAATTTTTTTTAATTTATTTATTTATTAACATTTTAATTTTTTCAATTATTTAAAAAAATATGCATTTTTTTTAAATTTTTAAATTACGTTAATTTTTATGAACGCCGCTTATGGAAGCAACCCAAAGGCATTGTTGAAGCACTTAGTAATGAGCAGGGTTGCGAACCTTTATTGATCAACGTGCCATTTTTTCTAAAGAATTATTTAATGAGTTATAGATGTACCGTCAAAAAATTTTGACTTGTGATTATTTGGAAAATAATAAAACTAATACTAACAACACAAAACCTTTGCTACGAAAAACTACCTTTTTTTTTTTAGTTATAAATGTTTCAGTTATACGTGCAATTCAAATTAAAGTAACATTTTTGTGACTTCTGTTGTTTCAGATTGTGGATGACAAATAACTTTTATCCGGATTGTAAGATGTTACTTTTTGAAGAATACATGCTGAATTGCAGGCCCCCAAACGGTTTCTGCAAAAAATTTTTTTTTTTTTTTTTTGATAAAAGGGCTTGATAAAGGGCTGATTTGCTTCAAAATACCATTTTACAGACGTTGTTCTGCGTGCCACTATTATAGAACATAAAACACACACCGCTTTGCGCCTTTACTAATATCGTCATGCTTTTCGGTCCACCAAATTTGAAATTCTCTACTACACTTACTATCTTGCACTTTTTGTTTTCTTTTGAATTAGCCATGTTAAATAACAGCTAAAAAATTGCAAATATAACACAGATAAACTTTAAAATACAGTTGTATCAACGAAATTTACTATGCTATGCGTAGACAAATTTTACATCATAAGCAATTGTAGTCTACGACGTAACTAAGGCAAAATAACAAACGAGTGTGCTCCCCGCCGCCCCGTGACCGATCATGCGCGTTTGTTCGTAATACTTCATAGTGAACTTTGACGTTTTGAAATAAAATGCAAACCATTTTGATCATTGGCGTGCATAAAATGTTGTGTTGCGTGCCGTCAATGCACGCGTGCCACTGGTTCGGCATCCCTTATCTAGAGCCTAAGGCGTGACGAAGATGTTACACCTCTCTTGATACCCCACTATACAAACTCTCACATCAGCCCAACTATTTATCGAAATATTTTGAGGCCGTGATAGCCAAGAGGTCATGGTCACAGACTCGTGGCAGGCGTGTCATATGAGTGATTTTAAATATTATAAGCATATGAAATTAAGAAACATTTCTGTAATAAAATATTAAGTAAATTTTACATTGCGCATGCTATTTTCTAAAATAGTAGCCTCTTTGATGTATAAAAATTTAAAGACTTGTAAAATGTGCCATTTTACTATTTAAACCCTACCTAATTTTAGTATTATATATATTTTGTATTTCTAAATATTTGAAAAATATTGAAATTTAAAAAAATCAAAATGTAATTAATCTATTTTTAAAAAAATTTAATTAATTGTTATATTTATATAAAAATAGCTTCTATGTAATAAGGTTACATTTTTAGCTTTTTAAATCAACTCATTGCTAGAAATTAGAGCTACCATTTTAGAAAATATTATGTGTGTGTGAACAATGTTAAACTTAATTAATGTTTCTTACAGAAATGTTTCCTATTTTCATGTGCTTATAATTTTTTAAGTAATGTTTATATTTTAAATATTTTGCACTTTTTTGAAGCCATAATTTTTATGAATAATGTATAAAATATTTGAATTGTTTAATTTTAATTTCGAAAAATTGTATACATTTGATTTTTTTTTATATTTTTAACCCCGAAACGAAGTTAACACTGCTGAATCTTCTTAACAAATTTGAAATAGGGATAGCTGGAAAAATGTGAGACACGATAATCAAATTATATACTGAAACACCCAGACAAAAGTTAAGGTACATTAAGTGAAATTCCTATTACAATGACAATTACAATTATCTATAAGTACTTCATATATATGATAATAGTAAATTGTACCATTGTAATATTCCATACAAAATTCTTGTATAGATCTTTCATAAAATATTTTTTTCTAGTGATGACATGTTAAAATATGTTTTGGATTAACATTGATTTAAGAAAGCAAACTTATTTTACACAATAGATAAAGTTAATTTGATTTTTAAGGAATTTTTTTTTCAGAATGAAGTTTAACATCAATTACTTATGATTTATATTTTATTTTATTGGACTTTAAGAACAACAATTTTAATTAGTATGTTTAATCTCCTAACTAAAATTTATTGTTTTAACATACAGTAAATAAATATTGAAAATCAATAGAATGTTACCTAACGAAATTAATTTGAGTTCTCAAATTCAAAAGAAAAAAATAAAGTAAAATCTCAGATATGTTCCTAGTTTTCAAAACTGATTATTAATCCTTAAGGGAAGTAATTCAAAGATGTGTGTGAAATTTAAATAAGGGCTAAATTAAATTGTGCAACCAAAAATTATTCAATTAGTTCTGCACCATGATAAAGGAATTTGTTTTTACTGCACTCCAATCTATCCCCAAGATCAAAATTTTGAAACTTGGTTTCTTTTTCAAAAGATATGTGATCCTTTTTTTTCTTTTAAATGTGATATAACAAGATTAAAAAACGTTCTTTTGAGACTATCTCAAAAGTAATCACTTTAATATGAAAGCTAATGCGCACTTATCTTGGAAATAGCACAGATTAAGGGGAAAAGTTACCATTTAATGGCAAAAAGAATTTGTTGAGAAAATTAAACTGCAACGCAAACTGAAAAAAAAATTTGAATAAAAGTTTAAAAAAAAATACTTTTCAGTCACGTTAATTTCTTTTTACTATAAGTTTTCTTAAAATATTCAATGATATTAAACTAAATAATGTGAAACCTATTTACTGTGCATCCTCTCTTGATACTTTTGATTCTGAATTTCTTTTAAAATAAGTTCTCGGATGTATACTGATATTCTTCTGAAGAATTGCAATTACGTCAAAAAAGGTAAAAATATTTTAGTTCCTTTTGAAGTTGTTAAAAATAAGCCCAATAAATTTCACTCGCGAAAAGAAATTGTTTTTTTCCCCTTCTAATATCAGAAGCAGACAGTAAATAAAAGGAGTAAAATGCTGCCCATAATATCTTGCTGAAAACTGCATTTATTTTACTCTGTTTACTTTAAGCCTTTGAAGTATTTTTTTTTCTTTATAGTTACAATAACTGAATTAGTATTAAGGCTCGTTTCAAAAGTAAAGTGAAGAAAGCTATCATTGCTTTGATATAATGAAAACTAACATTATGTGGAAATAAAATTCCACAAAACAACAATAAATTTACCACACACAATCCAGCTCATTCTTTTTCGCTTTAGGGGATGATTTGGTTTTTGAGATTTTCCACAAAATTCTTTTCAGTGGTTTCAGCCTTCTTAAGTTTCATATTTATTTCTGAAATCACGTTTGAAAATTCTTCAAATTGGATTGCTTGTCCCTTTTTAAAAATAATACACATTTATTTATTCTATAATAGTATTTCGCGCGCGGGTATCTTAATTCATAAAATTAATATCTGCCAGAATAAGTTAATTATTTCACTGAACAAAATACATAAAAACACACCGTTACAAATTTGTAAAGAAACTTACTTTTAATAAGTTTCTTCATTAGGAAATTATTATAAGCCTGAACGTAGGATCAAAAAATGTCTGAAAGTAAATATATATATTTTCAAAATATTTTCCATGTAAAACACCTTTGATGTTTACAAATTTGAAATAGTCTCAACAAATAATGCTTTTAAATATTTCATTAATTTGCATTTTTGTTTGATTGTCATTTCAAAGCATTAAATAGTTGGCATTGAGAAAAGTGCTTATTAACGCTGAAATGCTTAAGTAACTAACACAAACAATATTAAAATTTAATTAAATGTAATGATTATAAATTATTGAATCAACTGAACAATACTGGTGTATCCATCATTCATAAACATCGACAAACTGTGTATGCTAAAGCGCTCATGTCACTGATTGTATGGTCAGAGAAGGAAGGCAGACTGTGGAAAATAAATATTGAAGTAGGCTGCCATCCATATCAACGAATGAAAGTAACATTGAACCGTTTTTGCCTCTTCCGCACTTTGGAAATCGCTTACATATAGGACGTACCTTCCAAAACAATCACGACCGCGGTAGCCGAGTGGTATAGGTATCGGATCGTGGCTTGTCACGAGTTTGAGCCCAGTACCACTAAAAACCCCCGTGTAGGGCAGCGATTCACGCTAAATCTGTCGAGAGCTCAAACGTCCTCCCGTGGTTGGGTGTGGTAGTTAGGAGAAGGGGGTGCCAGCTCAGGTGTCGTTCACGTCACTTGACCATGGTTCAAAATTACGTGGTCCGTCGCCAAAAGCCCTCGTGTAGCTGAACAGTGCGACGTTAATATTCAATCAATCCAAACAATCACCCTAAAAACACTCATCATTGATTCAATGGTGGAAGGAATGCCAGCCTAGGAGGAATGAGAAAGCTCACGGTGTTAAAGAAGATACAGCAGCACCAGACTGGCGGGCCAGAGATTATTTTTGTACAAACCATGATGGCAGGCAGACGTATAGAAACGACGGTGTCGCCAATATAAGTCTGGGCTATTAACCGGTATGAATAGACATACAGGACTAGTGTGTCCATCATACATACAACACCAACAAACTGTGTGTGTTAAAGAGGTCATGCCACTGGTTGTATGTTCAGAGAAGGAAGGCAGGTTGTGGAAATAAATATTGAAGTGGGATGATATCCACATCCACGAATAGAAGCAACATTGCCCACTTTCTCCTTTTCCCCACATTGAAAATCGCTCACTTAGGACGCACCTTCCAAACAAGGCTGAGGTGGATTCGTTTGTGTGACAAATCCTTCCATCAAAAAGCATCGGGGTTTACCAGAATAGTACCTTCAAACTAATAGCATACTGCAACAAAAGTATCAAAGTCGGTTGCTACTCGGATGAAAAATAGGACAAGATGTGTATTATTTTGACAGTGAAGTTTTCGGGCAAGAAAAAAAAATGTCGAAACTTTTTTTAGAACATCCCTCGGATATGCAACTCACTATAAAGCAGGACATTTGAAAAACTGATATTACACTGCTGTTTTTTTTAAAAAAATGCAACACCATGAAGGAATCATCAGAATTAAATGAATTTTGCAGCAAATATCAATTATAGGATGTTAAGTAAAATTGTAAGTTCAGAGCCACAGCACATGTGTGGCATCCGCAGCGATCTCTAAACTGATTCTGAAAGCGTATAAATAGAGGGTTGTAGTAGGGCGTGAAAATAATGATTATTTGTTAGTGGTGGCCATTTAGAGATACTTAAGAATGCCTCCACGACAAAATAAGGAAAAATTCCAACAACTTAGTTAGCGGTTCTAAAAATGAGGGACTCACCCCCAACGGAGGCGTGATAACTCTGTGACATGGGCGTGAACATATTGTAAAGTTGGAAATAAAATATTACTTAAGAAAATATTAATTCACTGTAACACTTATTTAAAATGTCTATTACTTAAAAGTAACATATATAAAATTAAATATGTATCTTAATAATTTCTTCCGGATTATAATTAATGTCTTATAAAAGCTTTATCGTCAAAGTATATAATTTTTGCATTGAATACATGATTATAGTAATGTGGGGGGAGGGGTGTGACGAAAAATATGATTGAAAACTGGGTCGCAAACATTGAAAATTTGAGAAGCCCTGACTTCCGGAGTTTGAATGGGGAAGGATTATCGCCTTCGAGAAGGAGGATATTCCTGCAGCACAATAGGGGCTTGTGTGCAGCGGAAAAGTTTGGAAAAAATGCACCGACGAAGACCGAACAACTCGAAAAACTGACAGTGGACTTCGGAAGGTGACGTCAGGGAGCGACGATCGACACCTGCTCCGCATGGTGCTGAATGACCGTACAGCTTCCTCCAGGCAGTTGGCAGCACGCTTTTCTACTGCTACATGTGTACGTCTGCTGCACCGTGGATTGCGTACAAAGGTGCATTTATTCAGGATCCCCATCACGGCAAACCATCGACAACTTCAATGGGCTCATGAGCACAGCATCTGGCAAGCTGATTGGCCCCAAGTTGTGTTTTCAGATGAATCAAGATTCAATTTGTAAGACCATGATGACCGCATTCGTGCTAGACGCTAAGCCGGTGAACACTGTCTTCCTGAGGGCGTTATTAAACGACACAATGTCCCGACACCCGGAATTATCGTTTGGTGTGTGATTTCGTATCATTGATCATCCAATTTGCTACGAATTGAGTGTAATTTCAATAGCAACAGGTACGTCTATCAAGTACTACAGCCCGAAGTCGTTCCCTTCCTTCAAGGCATCCCTTGAGCTATCTTCAACAGGATAATGCACACCCACATGTTTCAAAGACTGTTCAAGACGTCTGTTCAGCCCAACACATTGAACCTTTTCTTTGGCCTGCTTATTCGCTGGATATGTCGCCTATTGAGTACGTGTGGGACTGGGTTGGTCAGCGTCTCGCTCGTGATTGGCGTTCTGCTGCGGCAAAAGACGAACTTTTGCTGCGCATACAAGCAATATGAAGCTCTCTTCCACAAGCAGTCATTCAAAAACTGTTTGACTCCATGCCACGACGTATAGAAGCACTTATTGCAGCACATGGTGCTACAGTACTGATTTCGGATACTTAATATTGTTTTTGTTTTGAAAACTTCGTTATTTATTTGTACTAATACAAGTTGTTTGCGCATTAAATTTCATTTAATTCTGATGATTCCTTCAAGGTTTTGCATTTTTCACAAACAACAGCCTAGATTTCTAGAGTGAGTACATTGTTTTTTCCCACGGTGCATTTTTCTTTTGGATGGGATTTTATTTTATATATATATATATATATATTATATATATTATATATAATTTTGTTTTTAAAAGAAGCAAAAATATTTTAGAACTGTAAAAAATTTTAAAAAAGAAGTTTTACATATCTTCTGTGTTAGGTTTCAAATTTTGAAGTAATGAGTTGTACACTAATTCTTGATTTGATTTTACATATTGGGAAAATGAAACTCCGATATACTCTATTTGTCTGCTGAAAAATCCTGTTTTTTTTTCTATAAAACAAGATATTTCCATACCTTGATATAACTTTATTGAATAATATAATTATCATTATCATCAATGATATCCCTTTAAGCGGGAAAATTTTTTAAAAATTTTTCCTTAAAGGGGATAAAACCAATGCTGGTTTTATATCTTGGTTTTGTTGTTTTTACATCTCAAAAAAACCCCAAGACTTTAAAAAAATTATAAAGGGGGGTGCTAGGTGCGTTGGGGGTGTGGTTAGACATAAAATTCCAGCCTGTTTTTTAGTTTTAAGATCTATAAAAAATTGGTATGATTTTCTTGAAGCACTACATTGTCCGTTACCTTGAACACTGCCGGCCTCATTTCCTACAGTGCATTTTTAAAAATTATTCAATTTCTGACAGTAGCTCTCCAAATTTAGCTGTTCTTTCGGGTTCAGCTGCTCAAAATGTATTGGTTCTCGATTGTCCCAACTTTTTCGAAAATTATTTCCTTATCGGTTTAAATTTGGTTCAAAAAAAGAAGATAGAAGGTTTTTGTTTAATATAACCTCTTTTCAATGGTTTAAAGAAGTCGACTTTTTATCGCCAGTAATTATACGGTCCAAGATGGGTTCATTTCTTACCCATCCATCCAGAGATGTACACATTAGGCATGAAATTCTTCTCACCTACTTATTCGGCAGCCATATTGAATATTTTCCCACCAATTCTTCTTCCGAATAGAATGCAAAATGGTTTGCTGAACTGAATTGAGCCATTTTGAGCTAGAAATTGTTGTAACAGAATTGACAGAGTTTTTGCACTCATCATTTATTTATTATCTGTGTCCTCAAATATTTATATTTCCTTTAATATGTTCATCTCTTATTTCTTTTTTAGGAAAGCTACAATTTCATTTCCTTTTTTTTTAAGCACATGCATTAATAACAAGGTGAACTTTACTATTTTCATCTTCTCTGTTTTTTTGCTGGAATTTACAGGTTCTGTTTAATTCCGATACCTCATTTCATCTTTACAATTATACTTCTTAATTTGGACATGATTAGTGGAAAAATTCAAGTCATGTTTTTCTCTTCTTTATAAAATAAAACATGAGAATTGAATAATTAAAATTAAATACAGTTGAACCTTTTTGTGCGGTAGATAGGGACCGTATAAAAATAAACGCACAAAAAATTATTCAAAAATTTCATAAATTCTTACATATAACAAACTAATTCGTGGGAATACTACATAATTTTATTTTATGCGGTGGATAGGGACTGCATAAAAAAAGTCGCATGTATAAAATATGCCATTTATTTACGAAATTTATGTAAGAGTACTTCCGTAACAGAATAAATAATTAAATAGTATACATGGAAACATTTTAAAAACATATAGTTTCTCATTGTATACACGGATAAGTTTTCAAAGTGCACATACATAATTCATTGCTACTCATAGTAATCCAAAGTCCTGTAATGAATAAGTTTAAAATCGCTTTTGTGTCACTTGAAGGTACAATTTCAATTGATTTATTTTTTAGGAACATAAAGTAAGAGATTAGTTTTTGGTTTAAGGTCGGATGGTCAATTGCTTGTAAATGTCACATTAACCAGATAC
This sequence comes from Trichonephila inaurata madagascariensis, assembly GCA_019973955.1. Classification (NCBI taxonomy): domain Eukaryota; kingdom Metazoa; phylum Arthropoda; class Arachnida; order Araneae; family Nephilidae; genus Trichonephila; species Trichonephila inaurata. The sequence goes on from BMAV01001635.1 coordinate 28,462, forward strand.
ATACGATTTAAGCCCCTTTTGGAATATTATACTCCTTTCTTAATTGGTATCTGTTTTAAGAAAAAGCTTTTCCAATTTATTAGAAAGCTGGATCCCTGCATATTTTTATCCGCTCTCAAAGAATCCGGTTCTTCTTGTCCGTCTTCATAATCTCACAAATTATTGAAAATGTCACTGTCATTGAAAGTTTCGTCTTCAATCAAGCGCAGGCTGCTGGAGCGTTGAGAGAAAGCAAATGAATGCGCATTGTCAGGAGACTGTTTATAACAAATGAACAGAGCATCTTGAAGTGTTTACATTTCAGTGGCGTAACATACATCCCCGCATCATAGGGGAGGGCAGGACTAGTGGCCCAAGGAATGACTAACGCTAAATTATTAAATATAAAAGGCAAAGCCTGACTTTCAGGGGGAAGGGGCGTCCTAACATTATCCATTATGCCACTGGTAAATAGATAGAAAACATAACAGTGGTGCCAAAGCCATTGAAATTTATACATGGCATAAAAAATGATCGCATATAAAAGTCGCATATAAATAAAATCACACAAAACAAATCGCGCATAAAAAATCGCATAAAAAAGACCGCACAAAACTAGGTTCTACTGTATATCATAATACTAATTAAAACTCTGAGACATTCAGATAATTTTTAGAAATAGTACCTGTCACCACACAAAGTAACGATGAAGAAATAAACAGCATAAAATGTAACAACCGAAATTTAGTCATAAAAACCAAACACTTACAATTCATCCCAAATTGAGGGAATGCATAGGAGAATATCATTGACTTCAAGGTCACACAGGTTAGCATCACATTTCAAATAGTTTAACAAATACAGAAACTGTGTCGACAAATTTGCTAAGTCACGTGTACGTTGAAAGACAAAAAATCAGAGGTGTCATCAAGTATTAAAATAAAAGTCTTGTAAAATTAACAATTTCAGATGAAGTAATTGAAAATGTATGCAATTTTATACATTTATGCATTGATAACCATTAATTGAGTTTCTTAATTAAAATGTAACATAAAGTTGAACTAAATAAAATTTACAAAATTATAAATAACAAAATATTTTTAAATAAATATGAATAAGAATTATAAATCCATATAAGTAATTTCTTGCCAGGTATAGTTTTAGCCATCAAGTAGACATATTTTTTATAATTTGCACACAAACACACTCACACTGTGACGTCTCTCGCGTCCTTCTGCTAACATAACTCCTATGTTCTTTGACGGCCACGATTAATGGCAAAACCTTTCCAACCCAATACCAAGAAGATAAACGAATATAATATGAAAATGAGATATACTTTAAAAGGATAGAAGCTTTGATGATAATGGGCGGCAAGTTTAGAGATAGCTTAGTGTGGAATCTTTCAGATCAAGAGTTAGCTGTCCTATAGCTTTGGAAGAAATAGAAGTTCATTATAAAGAAGTTGGAAACCCGCCTATTCAATTACATTATAGATATCACCAATCACTGAAGGAAGGAGATTCAAAAGGTAATATTTGGTATAGGAAGTTAGATGAATCGGTTTATTTATTATAATTAAGATAAATGTTCTAGTTGCGTGATCTGACTTGAATACAAGGTTTAATTGGGTTAACTCTCACTTTTTAAATAAAGTTGTCAATTAGAATTAAGAATATAGTTATTCCCATAAAAGTTGTATTAAGAACCAATATGTCTCATCACTTTGATAATCCCACACCTCTAGCTTACGCGGATCCGGAACGACATAGTCATCACAGGATGGCTATGTCGCAACACACAAACCGCTATATATATATATATTAAGATAATTCATCATTTTCATATGCTCTTAGTGTTCAAAACATAGGAATTAAAGTTTTACCAATATCGTAAACAAGGCAGCATTGATTTCATCATCTCGTGCAAGTCATTTAAATTAACATTTTGAGACTGAGAAGAGACTTAAGTCCATTGATAGGGGTGAAATCAGTTCAAGTTAGGTAACAAAAGATTGTTTTCCCGAGATTTAGATGTTTATAATAATCCAATTACTTTGTCGATAAAGCTAGACTGTAACGAATGGGTTTCTGTTCTGTTGGTTCAACATCCTTCTCTTGATAATTTGTTATGAGATAAACTATCTTGATTCACTTAATCATTATGCGCATTCCAATATTGCCATTTCATGTAGAATAATTATGTCTTAAATGTTTCTAATTATGTGACTCAAAGACCGAGAAATTTACTTTGAATTTCTAATTAGATATAGAGGCACGTACTTGAGACAGAGTTTGCTCTGTGGAAAGATGCTATAAAACATTTACACACAAACATACATACATTAAAATTAAATTCTTTATTTAAGATTATTATTTTCCTTTTTTAAGAAAACATCATAAATATTCCAATTATTTTACGTACTATCTATATTTAATTATCTACCTACTCCTTTCATAAATGTGATACTATAACGCTTAAAAATAAGATATTCTAATATTTTTATTTTTACTTTTAAGTACACTCATGGACAAAAAAAAAAAAAAGAAAAATAGCGCACCAAGAAATAATTGCAGAAACGTAACGAAACTTGTCATGAAGGTACATGTCAGGACATATGCAAATGATTAGAAATGCAGCGGATTGCGCATTACGTATAGCCGATAGAGGGCGTTTAACGTCGTTCCCCATGGAGTATAAAACAGGTAACCAAAGCTTGTTTGGGTGTGATGAATCGTTTAGAAAGGATGAGCTGAGGTATACAAGACATTACAATGTTTTTCGAAGACAATATGAGCAGCTGTCACAGTTTGAGAGGTTCAGAATCATCGGTATGATGGAAGCTGGGTAGTCAGCTAGGCGAGTAGCTCGCCAATTTGGCCCTCTGATTATGTTGTGAGAAGTGTTAGGACTAGTTGATCCGAGAGATGTCATTTACACGTGTCAGGATGCCCTTGACAGGCCAATCATAAGAAGAACGCCACATTGTAAGAAATGCAAGCGTAAATCCAACTGCTTCCTCGGCCGCCATCCAGGCACAGGTAGCACATTCACTAGGGGCCCCTGTGTCTTCTCAAACCATACGAAGGCACCTGGCTAAAGGAAATTTGGGATCTTTATGCCCATTACGAGTGCTTCCCTTGACACCCACTCCGTTTGGAGTAGTGCCGCGCACGGGGAAACTGGACTGCAGCAGAGTGAAGCCAGGTCGTCTTTAGCGAAGAATCCAGATTCAATCTCAGCATTGATGACAATCGTGTTCGTGTGTGGAGACCCTGTGGTGAACGCCTCAATCCTGCATTTGCTTTACAGGGACACAATGTTCCCACAGCTGGTGTGATGGTATGGGGTGACATTGCTTACAGTACACGGTCAACATTAGCATTGATCCGTGGCACCATGGCAGCCCAGCGGTAGGTCCAATACATCCTGCAATCACATGTGTTGCCATTCATGCAACGGTTCCCAGGAGCCATTTTTCAACAAGGCAATGCTCGACCTCACATGGTAAGGGTTTCACAATACTGTCTCAGCACTGCTACCACCCTTCCTTCGCCTGCCCGATCCCCAAATTTGACACCAATTGAGCATATCTGGAATTATGTGGTACGGTGAGTTGTTCATCCCACCAGTTTGAACGAAATAGAGCAAGGCTACAGCAAATATCTAACGAAATGTCTCAAGACATCAAACAGAACTTGTATGCCTCAATGTTCGATCGCATCGCATCGTGCATTCGCGGTATAGAGGGGTTCAACAAAGTATTAAATCCTCCTTTTTTTTTTTTTTCTCTGAAATAAATTATCCATTTTCTTTGATTTTCTAATCATTTACTTATATCAAAGTAGCCATTAGGATATGTAAAATTTCGTTTCAATTTGACGTCTCCTTGGTGCACTAATTTTTTTGTCCTCGAGTGTATTATTATGCAAGAATTAAAACAGTTTTCTTAATGTCACTCTTTTAAGTTTAGTCACTAGCATAATAATTGTTTTTTATTGAAGACAAATAAAATAATTCGAGTGCACCATAAGTATCACACGGTGTCTAAGAGAAGTAAATTAAACAAACAAAACATGACAAAAAAAGTTTGAAAACTTAATAAGTTTGTGATGGATCTATTAGCGATCCTTCCACTAATCCTGTTCGGAAATCTTTGGGCTATCAATTCGCGTTATTCACAACCAACCCTTTGGAAGAAGAAATCGTGTTATTCAAATTAAGTTTATATACATAGTCGGAGTTTCCTAGCTAGAATAGAGAGGTAGTAGTAGATGCAAACCAGAAAACAGGTTTCATTACTTGAATAATTGTGATTAAATATTTATTAGTAGTAAGACTTAAAGGGACGATTGAACACTGAGATGAAATTAATATTGGATAAATCGAATAAAAGATTAGGTTCTATATAGAGTAAGGTTCGAGTTTGATAGTATCTTAATCTTTCGTGAGGTGGGGTTGTTCAACTTTCATGGTTAGCACCTAGACATTCTTTTACCGTTACTATTTGAATTTGTGTCGTTATATTGTTTGTCAATAAATATAGATTGATTGGATTATGCTAGTTTTTCTTCCCTACCTTCTACATATCTAGATGCTTAAAAGAGAGGTGAAGGTCTCTCACAAATTTACGAAACAAATGAAATTACAAATTCAAACACAAAGTTGCAAAATTAGACAAGTACATTACAAAATTAAATAATTAAGTAACAAAGCCAAAACAATGGAGTTATAAATTGGAACAATAAGAGATTACAAAACCAAAAATCATTGATGATACAAAATAATGCAAGTATGGCTTTCTTTGAAACAAATTGGAAACAACTAGGAGGCCAATTGATTTGAAGAGCATGTAATCTAACTCTCAGGCACTTTCTTTAATTTTGAACAAAAACATATGAGTTTTCAACAAATATCATAAATACTTTTATCTTTAATGTTTATGCCAAGTAGAGATTTTTGAAAAGTAATTGTACGAGTGAAAGTCGAAAAAGTAAAGTAACTTTTGAAATTTTGCTTTTCAAGGCTTGACAACAGGCCTAGTTTCCAGCGCTACTGAGGGATAGTCGACAACACTTCTACAAAACATGTCACTCGCCTTTCCTTGTAGTGGTTTAGGTATATAGACCGTTCAACAGGGCAGCTCCGTTGTCGATCTGCACCAAGGAGAAAGGAGGACATTGATTCGCTTATTGTTTGCAGAAGGTGTGAAACCTGCGCGAGATACAAGCCCTACCTTCCATTACTATACCCTAAACGACTTACACGTTGTCCTCAGAGTTTGACGTCGTTGAACTGTCGACTTTGTAGTCACATAAAGGAGTTTTTCCATGTTTGATGCGCTTCTTTGGATTTGTAGTATTGCTTCGCAATAAACAGTTGCCACCATATTGCACTTCCGTGCAAGGAATTCCGAAAACAAAAATCGAATCTCTGCCATCCTTTCCTCCTTAGTGCAGATCAACAATAGATACACCATATTAAATGATCTGCTACATCCAACGACTTTGAGGGAAGACGAATTACACACTGTTTGTAAGAGTTGTCGACTAGCCTTCATCCAGCGCTGTTGCCAAACCTTGGGAAGAGAATTTGCACAAGTCCCTCTACTTTTTGACTTTCCCTCGTACATAGACATAATTAAATATAATGGATTACAAATATATTTAAACATTTTGAAGAAAATTCGGTGTTTGTATCGTCAGGCACACGTTGTTTTATTTGTAAGTTACGTTTAATATCCAAAATTATCTTTTGTGTTTTACATAAAAATACATTAAATTTTTTTGGAAAATGATAATTCAATATGTATATGATTTTGGCAAGCTTACTCAGTGTAGTAAATTGAACATCATGCAACTTTCATGCAAAAAAATTAGCTAAATAATTTAGAACCAATAACAGATTTTGAGTTTCTTAAAATAGAGTTAATGCATAATATATTAGTCTACGGAGAACTACTGTTCATTTTTTTTCACGTAATGATAAATATATAGCATTTCTTACATCTCTAATATCTCTGACAACAAAGAGGCATTGCAACGTATTTAATACGATTTTAATTACGTATAATCCAGCGTAAAACGCGCATTTTTAACGCAAAAAATAAAATCGAAATTTACAAATGCGCTTTATACGCCGGGTATAAAAATGAGAGCTTTAAAAAAAGAAATATGAGCATAGAAGAAAGTTGGTTTTAAATTAATAATATATTGTGTTTTTTAAAGATAGTAAAAAATACTGTTTATTTAAATGTAATTACATTCCTTATGAACTTAAAGGGTTGTAAATGTAGAAGTATGCTAGATTTCAAAACATAAGAGGATTGCACGGTTATTTTAGTCTTTTACGTAAAAAATGGAGTGCGGATCAAACGGCGAATATACCTTAATATTAAAAATTGCAACTTTAAATTATAGGTGTGCGTTATATGTCAGATTTTGAGCTAAATTAGTATGTTTACATATAACTGAAATATTGAAAATAGAATGACACTGAGAAAATTCTGTTTGATGTTTTAAATGGTAATAAAAAGCATCGGTAAATAAACAAGCAAAATTGTTCTTAGTTTTGAAAATGTAAAAGTGTTGATTTTGCTGTAAAATGTCATTTGTGCAAAAGGTTTGAAGAAGTGATTTTTAAAACTATCTCATTTGTGATAAAAAATGAAGCTATGTCTTACCTGAGAATACCTTAAAAAAATCTGAGGTTTTTTCTTTATACATATATTTTTATTTTGAAGCCTTAAAACTATCAAGCAGAATTTACGAATCCAGTTTTCAGAAAGTCAATAAGAGTATGGAGTAGAATGTTCCAAGAAGATTACAGGAAGATGTTTACTCATTGTTTTCCCCAGTGGCAAGTTTGGATACTAGGATCGACATTTTATAAGAAAAGAAAATGGTCCCTTTTATGTAGTGAGTCAAAGATCCAAGGAAACGATTCTTCTGTTTTTTTGGAGGGTTCATCTACAAATAGCATTGTATTTAGCTCGGAATATATTTCTTCGTATTACTAAATTTTGAATTAAAGATGCGTCCAAAATACAAAACTTAAAATTACAATCTCAATGGGATAAAACTAGAATATAAAATACTTTTTTTTATATGTGAATTATTCATAATGAATGCTGCAGTACAAGGGCTCTTTATTTTTATATATCTACATATATATGTATAACGGAGGAGAAAAATTCACTCATTGCAATATTCCCAAAACTATTAAATATACAGACATGAAATTTGCTGAAAAGTGACCCCAAAGAGTGTTGCGAAGGCTTAAGAGGTGCTATAGATAAATATATATACTTCCCGCTTTAGAAATATTTTGCCTACATACGGGCAGGAATATGCCTTTCAAGGAGTACAGACCTGCTAAGAAAAGATTTTAAGAAAGGGGAGGTGCAAGGGGCAAAGGGGAGTTATAGTTAAAAATTCCGGTTTTTGAACCGCTCAAACCAAATACTTGAAATTTCGTAACGATTTTTTTTTGTTTTTGTTCAATTGAGAGATTCTCTAAATTGGGTTTTATGGAAATTGGCTCTATGGGTGAGGGGGTGCGAGGAGTTATTTGGGTGTATGGATAAGAAAATATTTCCGCTTTCGATCTGCTAGACCTACAGTACTGAAAGAATTGGTATGCATGTATCTTTTGTTGAATCGAAATCCGTTACTGACGGGTCTTACGGAAATCAAATTTCAAGGGGAGATAAGGGGGCTTAGAGTGATTACAAAATATGTTTTAGAACTATTAGACTTAAAATTGAGCTAGCATGTTTATTTTGTTAAACAGAGCTCAACTAAAAATGGGTTTTGAGGAAATCTGCGTTGAAAGAGAGAATGACGGGAGCATAAAATTAATACTTTATTTTTAGAATTTCAAAAGTTTTGTCCTTTAATAATCAATAGGTGAGGGTTATAAGATTTTTCTCATTACAATCTGACGCTTAATGCTAGAATTTGGATATCAATAACATATGTAAGCAGTTTTTTTTTCACAGAAAAAATTATACAATACCCAGCAAAGTGGGTTTACAAATTATATTTATTTATTTTTTATTTTATAAATCTATTCAATCTACGCACATGTAAAATATTCGAGCTATTTTGTTGTAAATGAAACCACAACTCGTATAAAGCCCATGCGAATAAAATTCCTTCTAAATTATTCAAAACTTAACAAACTTTTTGTACATATTTGTATAAACTTTTCGAAAAAGGTCACATCAGCTATTTCTGTGAGACATACAATGCTTTATGGGAAATGACAATTGGAAAATATTTAAATATCCAGTCGATAAAAATAAATGCTTACTATTTGATTAAGTTAATCATTGCATTAGTAACAAGTAATCTAATCAACGTGATTATGTATGTAAATGTTTATTTCTAAAATTGAATTATTCATGATTTATCGCGAACAAATAATGCCAACTTCAAGAATTCCTTAAAAATCCTGTGACTCATGAGATCATAGTTTTAACAATTGCAAATAAACTTTTCTGCATGAAAATTCGTAGAGAATTATAATGTTTAGTGAGGCACAAGTTATATATTTTTTTTTGATAGCCAAAAAAACAAACTTAAAATAAATTATAATAACTCATCCAAAATGTATGTGAGCTATGAAAATATTTGTTCTATTATAATTAGCATCAGTCTTCAATTACAGCTTATCCATTTGTTGTTGGTTAGATGAATAAATTAAAATCTATGAAAAAATTATTTATTTCAGCAGATAAAACTTAAAAGATAGGGATATTTTATGCAAATTACGGTACCAAATGTATTCTTTGAAAAACATGAGATTATATTAAGAGTTTAACCATAAACATATTTAGCTCTACGTCCGAAATTGCTTTATGACTTATAGAATATTTGTAATTTTTGTTTCTATATATTTTTCAACCTTTTTATTCAGAGATATTTTGATGTTTTGTTAAATTTTCCTATTTTTTCAATGAATGATTTTTTTATTTTTATTTTTCTTAGTGTATTTCTTATTTAATCCATATTATAACTCTTACTGCATCGTTTCTAAGACAGTGGGGCGACCTCTAGGGCAGCGTGATAATTTTTCGAGGGGGGAAAACTCATATTGAAAAGTCGAAAACAAGGGATCATTTAAAAAAAATATTAGTTTACTGCAAATAAACAAAGAAAAAACATTCTGACATAGTAAAATATAAAATCCACATTTATACTGATATAATATACTTATAAATGTATCAATACTGCATATAATATGTTTCACGATTAATTTAACAATACTAAGTTAAGAAAAAGTTTACTAATTACCTGTGACCTTATGGGCTTGTCATATATAAAATTATATGCAAAAATTATTAACATTGATGTTATTAATTTGTACGGTTTTTAGTTCATCCCTTAAATGCCAATTAAAAATTACATGTTACGCTCTCTAATGCTACCGTTTAACACGTAGGCGAGCGTACGTGGTTTATTGGGGGGAGGGAGTAGAAAAAGAATAAATAAGCAAATCCTCTGAAATAAGTAAATCCTTCGCAAACACTGTCAACGTAATTTTATTGCATTCCAAAATCTTCGAAATAATTTTATGAATAGCAGTTCACTGTGAAAAGTCGTACTTTGGAAAGACGTATATATACGTTTGGGGAAATTTACGCACTGACTGAGGGAGACGTATACATACGTCGATTGTAACTTAGAGGGTAAAGTAGTATTGTAGCTTTAGTGTCAAAATGTAGTAATTGAATTCAATACTTTGTTATTGTATGGAGAGCGATGCGCTATGAAAATTATGATTGATTATTGGGTCACAAATATAGAAAGTTTGAGAAGCAATATCTTATTGACAGTATAAAAAGAGAAACATAGAAATACAAAGGCGTTTTCATATTTTTAGAGCTATTTGGGTGCAAGATTTTGAAAAAAAATGCAAAAATTTTTTTGAGGGAAAGTTCCATGTTATATTAACTAAATATTAACATTTTAGCTTATCAAAAAAAGAAGCATGTGCAACAACTAATGTTCGTAGAATACGTTTTTAGCGTTTCCAAGAAAATATGTTTTGTTACTTAGCAAATATTGAGATACACGTGATATAAAACTTTCAAAATGCAAGATTCTATCTGGAAAGGAAAAAGCACGTTACTTGGAATATACAAGACTTTTTTAATGCATCACAAATTTGCTTCTTTGATGGCTTATTAGCTTTCTGCATAGAACTCGCATTACTCACATAAAACAAAGATTACATTGTTCGGTGACTCATTCTTATCTCTCCGTAGAATAAACCATTGGTGAACATTTGAATTAGGTAGGGATCACCCCAGAAATGATTTTCTTCTTCATGAACCTTGATGCTAAGACGTACAACTACTACGTATGCATTATTTCCTCGCTTCTTGTGGCACCAACGGGGAATAACTGATTTTCGACATTGATCTTTATTGATTATTTTGTAATTTTAGCGTTGTAACATCAAGTACTATGTAAAATATAATTTATTGATTTATGACGCTATTTTCTAACCAATGCAATTTTTATAACATGTAGTGTCCTGTAACTTTTCACATATTGAATATTATTCTTTCAGCCTACAGATGAATTTATAAATGTAAGCACAACTACAACTAATTGACTCTTAAGGTATCCGACTACGTTCGGAACTATAATTTTAAAAAAGCCCATAAATGTATAATTTTCATGATAGTTATTTTCACTTAGATTAGAATACATGTGGAATTGTTTTAAGGACTTTTATGCCAAAAAATATTTTAATACAATATTTTGGCAAAATTAACTTGAAAAACCCTTTTTTTTCCAAATGTTCTCCTTTTGTTTAAACATGCTTCTATTTTATTAATATTTTGCCTGTATATAGCTCAGACCTCTGTATAGAGGCTCAACTATGATTTTTGAAAAATTCAAATTATTTTCAGAGATACAAAAATTTGAAATATTTATCGGCGTATTTTCTTGAAATTTCTTCCTTCCATTTTCGTGAAACATATATAAACCGACTTCCAAGTTATGCGTTTCAAAAATTATAGTTGAGCCTCTGTATAGAGGTCTCAGCTGAATACAGGCAAAATATTAATACAATAGAAGCATTTTTTTCAAAAGGAGAATATTTGGAAAAAAGGATATTCTAAGTTAATTTTTTGCCAAAATATTGTATTTAAATAATTTTTTTTGTCATAATGTCCTTAAAACAATTTTACGCATGTATTCTAATCTAAGTGACACTAAATATCATAAATATTATCCATTTACACGCTTTTGCAAAATCACGGTTCCGAACGTAGTCGGATACCTAAAAAAAATTAAAAAGCAATGACAAGCAATACTTTTAAGAAAATACATTTGATTTTAAGCTTTGAAGTAAACTAATTATCCTGATTCAATATTACCAATTCTAATATATATCTATAATATTGCTATTATTATTTTAATATTGAAACACGGCCCGAAATTGGTCTAAAATGTGTAAATACCCTTTATAAAGTCAAAATGTACTAATAATAATTTAAGTAAATTTTAATCGAATTCTGAAAGTCGCATTTTGAAGAATTTTAGACTAGTGGTTATTTTCTGACAATAGACTAAATAATCTTCCCAAAATAAGTATATTTTGATCAATTATATGTATTATGTTTTTTTTATAAATAAATAGAAGCAATATTTTTCTCAGTAAGCAATATTTAAGTAAAGAAGCTCACCTAAGTTCTGGTATCATAGTAGATTAAGATATAGATGACTAGAAATTGCTCTACGTCAATTCAAATCAAAATTGCAATACAGCGCACAGAAGCTGAAATGAAAATATAAAAATTATGGAATAATCCAGTTGGACAAATTTAAAAAAATGAAGGGCTTGTAACAGACTGATTATTATTTTCAAAGAACTAAATTTGATATAACAATTATAAATATTATAAATATAAATTTGATATTTTTTTTAAAAATATTAAAAATATTTCATGATATAAAATGAATGATAGACTAAAATATAAGGAATTTGAGAAATGATTTTTGAAAGAAAATATCAGGTTATGTTTTATTTTTAAGAATATGATTTAAGACTAGAACGTCCATTGTTGTCGATTGCACACCGAAGTATGTTTAATTTTTTAGCAGGATTAATGCAATGGTTCTCAAACTTTCAATACTTGCGGACCAATATTCAAAAATAATTTTCATCACCCCCACCCTCTCCATACAATAACAATTTATTGAATTCAATAATACGATACTTTGATGCTAAATCTACAGTAGGATTCTACAGTTCCAACCGCGCATATAAACGCTCTTCAGTAAACGTTTTTTTCCCCGGACGAAAATACGTCTGCCAAAAATACGATCTTTCGGCATTTAAATATTCCCGGCTTTTTAATAAATAAAAGGACAGTGTTTTGGGGAAAGGGTGCTTTTTTCAGAAGATTTGCTTATTTTTATTCCTCCCCCCAATACATCATATAAGCATGCCTACGTGGAAAATGGTGGCATTGGGAAGCAAAGCGCGTAACTTTTAATCAGCAGTTGAGGGATTCATTATAAACCATACAAATTATCAAAATAAGTATTGATTTGTGTATATAGTTTTATATATATAACACAACCATGGGATCATGGTAATTATTACATTAGTATTGTTAAATTAATTATGAAATACATTATGCAGACTGATACTTTTTAAAATGTATTATATCAATGTAAATGGGTATTCTATTTTTTATTATGTCAGAATGTTTTTTTGTTTGTTTACTTTCAGTAAATTAGAAATTTTTTTTAAAAAAAATAATATTTTTTTTTCGATTTTTCATATGCTCACCCCCTTTTTGGAGTTATCAGCCCCAAAGAGGGCGCGCCTCACAGTTTGAGAAACGCTGGATTAATGTTTAATTATGCAGGGATTTTGAAAATTTTTCTTGACTTTTAATCATTTTCTATGGTGATTACACAGAAATAGTTGGTTTATAGGTTAATTAGGAAAGAATTTACAACTAAATATACTTAGAGCGTCCACTGGCGTCCTTTCAAAACCAAGGCAATCAATCATTATAAATAGCTGTCGTTCAGCAAAAGATAGTTCACTAAGTAGATATCATTAGTAAAACAAACTTCCGGGAGTTATAATGCACATTTATTTGAATGCAGTGTTATTTGACTCACAACGGAAATTTACCCTAAATTTGTTAAATAGCACATTGGCTTACCTGCTCTTGCGTTCAAGATACTTAATTCCAAGAAATTTGAAAAATCCGGTTAAATCTTGAATTTAAAGGAATTATAGAAATTCACTAAAATGCAAAAAATATGAAATTAAAGATTGTAATGAATATGCAACGAAAAAAATTGTGTGTCTTTTGCATGAAAATGGTTTGCGAAAAATTGTACAGGGCAACTGTACAACTGTACTGTATTCATTGCAAATGAGGTATGTGCAAAACATTATGCCTATAAACGATAAATAATGATATAAAAACTCTCATTCTTACGAAAATTATAATTTTGCTTACTAGTATTTATGAATATTATTTATTATTCAATTTTACAACAGTAAGTATTTTACTTTTGACATATTTTTGTGATATAAATGGTCATAATATATTATAATTACATAAAATAGAGTATTAAAAAGTCTTAAAACTAAACCTTACTGAAAAGTAATCCAGCAATTATTTAGATATTACAATTAATTTATAGATTTTATATCGCGATGTTGAATCTACACCAGGAGACGTTCAAGGCTAATTGAAGACCTGGACGTTCTAGTGTTAAAAACTCAAATAAAATAAAAGAAAAATCTCTCATACAGCCCACATCTGCTTATATGCTCTTAAAAGATTTTTGTTGTTGTTGTTGTTCTTTTGCGCTTGGTTGTAGATATTAGCCATCTATATATTAGTTAATTCACCATTTTATATTTAAAAAAAATTTAAAAATTCA
>BMAV01001637.1:0-34910 GCA_019973955.1 Trichonephila inaurata madagascariensis
CTTTTTTATAATTTGTGACAGTGTATAGATTAGATTTTTTTATTGCTTGACAAAAATTTGTTTATGGGTAAGTGATAAGTGTTTTATAATACATGTTAGTTTTTATAAAACTGTATTTTTGGAATGTAAAACTTCTAAAACGGATGCATTTAATCATTCAAACCTTGAAATCAGTTTTCTAAATGGAATAAAGATCATATTTGTTTCAAGTTTGTTGATTTTCATTAATCTGTTTTTCTTAAATCTTTTGTGATAGTTTCATAAATAAATTGTCAGTTGTTTTGATCATTAAAATAATTATGATCAATAAAACTGAAACTTATTCTTATTTAAAATGCAACTTTGAAATAAGCATTAACTTATGAGTTTTTCACTATGGGTTTTACCACAATATGAATGTTATCAATATTAAGTTAGAAGTTTACGTTTTAATACTGTTGCATAGATCCGAGGGTTCGTGGATTTTATGCAAAACAATTACAATGAAAATAAACAGTTCTTCAAGAGCGATGTGAATTTATTATCAAAAATCCAATCCTTTAAATACAGGATTCAGCAGCAATATTCACAGAGTAAATATCCGAAGGTCTTCACACCTTCAACCGCAATCAAACACAATAATCAGCGCTTAAAAATACACGTAAGTAAAGATTATTCACAAGCACAGCCAAGCTAATCGCTAGTCAAAACAATCCTCGCTACTCGCTGGTTTAAACCAGACTCCTCGCCGTCCCAGCAAGCATCTTATTTATAGGCGTGATAGAAACTTCCAGAAATATAACAGCTCGTGTCATTGAACGTGACACTAGTGGAGAGATCTACTACTTTCCAGAAGATTCCAGAGGGTTCCGAACTCGCCAAAATGGTCGCCAATGACGCCAAAATGGTTGCCAAAAATTATGCCAACTTGGCTCTACCGCCAAGATTTCGCCAAGTTCTCATTGAATCCCCATTATAATGTAAGGGGTCGGCATTGTTTGTGAATGGTACAATTTTAACATGCAATAAACATAACATAGAGTAATATAAATGCATTAAACACTCAAATACAAATTATTTACACTATTTACACAAAATTCGTAACAAAATTCATCACGCAGTTAAGATGCATCTTATTGATTATTTCTTGAGATACATTTTTTTATAATTCAAAATCTAGAACTTTCTCTTAGACAATTTCTGGCATATTCTTCAAGGTGTCGCTAACTCTCGCCCGCTGAAGTATGAGGGTCCTCCAATGGATAAGAAACTTTCTTAAAACTATACGCTTCATTATGATTTTCTAATAACTACCTAAATTCAACAAATGCTATGGAAGCACATCAACTTAAATAGTAATATAAATATCTAGAATTTACGTCTTATACTTTTCAACAGACGATCATCAACAATAACACTAGTCCTTGAACAGGACATTATATATTTTTCAACATGCAGTACAGCGATTCCAATGTTAGCTTCTCTAATTACTTAGTGTCTGTATGATAGCAATCATCATCCCCAGCTTCCCTTTTCACTTGACTATAAATAATAACCTTCACTGACATAAACCACGGTTCCTTACAAAGATAACAAATCAAAAATGTCACATAATGTCATCAAAAGTATACTCCCTCGTCAGAATAGCAAACAGAACCCATTACAAAAGTTCGAAGGTATTTTTCTTTGTACTGTCTTTCTGATTACTATATTTTTTCTATTACATTGTTTTTTCGAAAATTATTGCCGTAATGTACAATTTTTCTGTATAAGGAGAAGAAATATGTTGAAATATAATGATCCAAGTTCAATTATTGCTTCATTGTCAATTCCTTATTTATCTTATTATTTTATTATTTGTTTACATAATAAGTATTTTATCTCAAATATTTAATAAATGATCAGCAAATAATTTTGGTATGAACAATATGAATTTTAAATATTTATTATTCAAATTTTAGAATAAATACCATAAATATGAAATCAATATAATTTTTCGAGCATATAACCGTTTTCATCAAAAACAATCCGATGTGAAACGTTGATTTCTTCGGGTATATCTAGCAATAAAAAAATCTAATCTATACACTGTCACAAATTATAAAAAAGTTTTTAATTTTTATATTGATGAAAATGCCCTGCATCGACAAGCTTTACTTCAAAGAGCCTTTCTACATTTATTTTTTTCTACTTTAAAAAAAAGTACTTTGAAAAATGTAGAAAGAGTGTTCTTCAACTAAGACAGTCGAAAAGAATATAATGTAAACAATATATTATAAAAATAAACATAGAGACTATACTGTAAATTACATTTTTTTTGTACGTGAGGGTAAAATAGGAACTAAAAGAATATATAAGAAATATTTACATTTTAAATATGCTTCTGAAAAAGTATGCATTAAAAATTATACAAGGCTTTTTTAATTACAAATTTAGTATACAGAATTATAAAATTTGACTAAAACAAATATATTATTCAGTATACTTACGCTTCAGCAATTTCGATTTCTAATTATATAGATTCGTTTATTCAGGAATTTAAATTTTAAAACAACAGATATAATTGTTTCAATCAAATCTCAACAAACTGCAAAGACGTTTCTTACATTCAAAATCGGAAAGAATTTCAACTGAACATTAATAAAGATGAAGAAGAAAAGAATACATGTAGTACATGAATAAGTATATTTAATCCTTATTCTTTCAAAATTCCTAACGTACTTTGTGTATAATTGAGTGTTAAGAAAGACTCCTTTGAATTGCATCGCCGAACAATAGGTATGTTACAGAAAATAATGAAATGTGTTCTAAAATACGCCATCCAAATACCATTAGAAAAACTATTTTGGAAAAATTAAAGTATATTTAGTAGTTTAAAGAAAGTATGTATAGCACAACACTTAAAACAATTTTAGAAATAAACGCTTTATGAGAAATTTAAAATATTTTTTTAATTTATTAAATTCTTTAAAAAGTTATAGTTAATATCTTCTTTATCACAAATTAATTTTACGTGTATAATTTGTTTTTAAACCTTGCTCAGTACTTTAATTTACAATCTCAAAATAAAAAAAAAGTTCTGAAACAAATTTTCTTCTGACATTGTTTTCTGACATCGAAATAGAGAGCATTTTTTTAGCTCTTATTATATGAGTCGAGGGACGAATAAGATTTTATCAAATATTCATTATGTGAAATTTTGTAACTATTAACTATTACATGTAACCGAGTCTTAGAGATCTTAAGTGGTATTCTGTACAGGTTATAGAAAACTCTCTCCGTCTGCTAGCGTATCAGTTGATATAACTTAATCTGACCTTGTATAAATTATTACTGTAAAATATGTTAACGCGCACAGTGAAACTCAAAATGTGAGGCATGCCCCCCTACGGGGGTGTGATAGCCCTTCGTGGGAGAATCATTTTGAATTTTTAACTATTAAGGGTAAGCAAGGTTTTTCATGGTGAGTAAAGGAAACAGGACAATATTCAATGATTATAACTAATTCTATTTTAGTCGAACAAACTATAACTTATTTAATAATTTTCAACATCAAAGCAAAATATTAAATTAAAATAAACATAGAAATAATGCAAATATTTAATGCTCCAAGTTTTTCTTAACATTTTGAATTTGATTTTCAAAAGATATAGATTACTTAGAGAATATGTAAGTGATCAGATAAATAGATTTATTGTGCTTAAAAACCAGCTAAATTTTGCAAAATAAAATAGATTTATTGTGCTTTTCATTACTCGGATCTTATTTTAAATTACCGTTTGCAAGGTTTGACTTCTTTCAAGGAATAAAAAATGATTTTATTTTCTTACGTATCAAAAATTTAATCAGACAATTTAAATTTTTTTTAAGTTAATTTTTTTTTTCTTGTTAATGAAATTTTTAAAAAAATGTAGAAGCTTTTTCTGTCTCAGCAAAAATTATTAAACAGAAAAGGAATTCGTAAACTTTTCTGATTTGGAAAAAAACTATCATATTTCGTTTTAATTGTATTAGTTTAGAGATACGTACAGAATTTTTACACGACAAATAAAACATCAATTTAATTTTTACACTTTACAAATTTGGAGATATATAGGATAGTTTCAGCTAGATATATACTAACTTATGTAAAATTTTCTCATTTTTGCACTCTATCCTCAAAATTAATTTTAATGATATATCAATTCCTTGATATTATAAACGACAGAATTAAAATACGGTATGCTATTTGATATTATATTCATACGGGTAAAATTGTTTCAATACTCGAAATGATTACAACCAAGTAATAGTAACAATAATCTTTTATTAATCACTAGAAATGACTATGTGATATGCAGAAAAGACAAGATAAAGGTAAGAAGTTGTACTATTAACTGACTGAAATGCCACCCCAGAACCGGGGCAAAAACAAGCAAAACTTAAGACGTGCTGTGGGACGAATACGATTTTATCAAAGCTTGATTGTGTGAAATTCTGTAACAACTAATTATTCCATGTGTCAGTTCTCAAGAGGCATTATGTACAGGTTAGAAGAATATCAATAAGCATATCTGTTTGATAAAGCTTAATCTGACCGTATACACACACACGTTACGAAATTTCAAAGCGAAAAATTAATTGGAAAAAAAATTGTTATTTTTAATATATTTAATTATCATAATTCATTCTATGTTATGGGAATAAACTATAGTTTATTCAACAATTATTAACATCAGCGCAACATTTTGACATTAAGATAAACATAAAAATAATGCAACCATTTAATACTTCAAGTGTTTTAATATTTTGAATTTGATTTTCAAAAGGTATAGATTTTTTGGAAAATAAGTAATTGATCAAATAAGTAGTTTTGAAATTCTTCAAATCTTGCTAAGTTTTGAAAAAATAAAATTTGTGTAAATCATTACTCTAATTTCATTTTACACTGACGCTTTCAAGTTTTGACTTCCTTCAAAAACGGGAAAAGGATTTTAATTTCTTATTAAGTTAGGAATATTAAAAACTTAGACAGGTGTACCTTAATTTTTATCTTTCTTGTTCATAAAATTTTAAAAAAAAAATGTTTCGACTTTTAATGACTCAACAAAAATTAATAAACAGAAAAGGAATTCGTAAAAATTTTCTGATATAGGTGTAAAAAAAGCTATCATATTTCGTTTTAATATATTAAGTAAGAAAACGCGTACATTTACACGACAAATAAAAAGAAAAAATCTTTATAGATTTTAAAGACATAAAGGATTGTTTCAGCTATAGTATATTAACTTATGTAAATTTCTCTCATTTTTGCAGTCCTATTTACAAAATAATATTCAACGATACATCATTTTCTTGATATTGCATATGAGGGAATGTGGTGTGTATTCGATATTACATTCACATGTACATAAAAACAATTTCTTAATAATAATGATTTTTTTTAAAAAGAAAAACATTCTTTTCCCTCTGCTTTTCTTGTTTTACGTCCTGAAATTATCCAAATGCAGTGAACCATGTATTTTATTCGTTGTGATCTACAAGCAAATCTTATGCTACTATTTTTTTTAAAAAAAAGGCTATGATTTTTGTATAAATCTCATTTCGGCGTTGATTAAAACGTTCAGTTGTTTTGCAAGAGGAATTTCTTAAACATTCTTTTCTCAGCATTTACACATAGTAAAATTTCATTGTTGATGGGATATTAAACTTTTTATAGTAATAAGATATTTCTTTTAAAAATTATATTCTGAGTTTTTGATATTTATACATTTTTTTTTCAAAATGCTTATTAACCTTTTTAAGAAAACTGTGGATTAAAGAACTCATAAGTCTTAACTTCTGTTCATTGAGTGTATGCGAATTCTATTTGTACTTTTTTACATCGATATTCAAAATATGTAAACTATAATTACAGCTGTAATTGTAGTTGATGTTGATTTAATTTTTTTTAAAAACATAATCCGTACAAAATAAGTCACTCAGTTTTCTTTATTTAACTTTTTTTCATCATTTTTAGAAATAAATACCTACTTATTTACACAAATATAATATAGGAAATAAAAGTGCTTTTCTAAATGAATTGATATTTTAATAAATATTTTCTTATTTAATAAAAAAAAGAAAACCATGAAAAAAATTTTTAAAAAAAAATTGAAGAAATTTCAGCAAAGCATTAGCATATTGGAAGTATACATGTGTCTATTTTTTTTCTGGACATTCTTTAAAGAAATGTGTTATTTTATTTAAACTTTTCTCATTAAGATAAATTTGTTTATATCTCTAATGAACTTTTGATTGATCAATTTTCTATATAGTAAAGTGGTTTGCTTAAGAAATCAATTCACAGTCTTATTTCTCTAGTTTCCTATCTTCTAGGAGTCGTGATGTTTCCCTTTTTTGGTTGCTAAGAATTCTAAATTCGTTATAAGTATTCCCGATTTTTTTTTCAACACGTTCACTTGAGGGAGCAGAATGAATTTTTCTTATTCAATTCACTAACTCGCGCATATGAACATAATTTTTTTTTTAAAATCGCTTTAAAAAAATGAAAAACAACTCACAACTACAATAAGAGAAAATTAATGAAAAGTGGGAAATGATCTCTTTTTATAATGACTAAAAAGATATGAAATAATCTGTGTTTTATACTAAACCAGCTGTGAATAAATATATTTTGGAACAAAAATTCAGTAAAGTCTTTGATCGAAATATGAGTGGTGATTTTTCTTTAGAAATTCTTAAAAGAAATAAGAATATTAATAGATTTAGAATAATATGAGATTTTAAATTTCAAATAAGATTCTGCTTTGTGCATCGATTATAAATAACTTGAACTTTCTTATAATTATAAATATTTGTTTTCTCTAGAATTGTTGAAAAAGTAAATTATTCATAATTTGATATTTGCGTACGGTATTGTAAAAATATATAATTCACTTTCGTATTTAAAATGCTATAATTCATAGATTTGGATAAAAAACAACTGTAACTTAATTAAGTTGACAAATCCTTTTTTATTTAATTTTGAAGTAATAAGAATTTAAAAGATGAATCGTTGAAAACTATTGACCAATCGATAATATTTTTTAAGAAACATAGACTTTTCATTGAAAATATTTTACGAAGCGAGGGCTGATATCTGAAGTGTAACTACGTTCTGACTCACACTCATTTCATCCCATGTTCTGACAAGATTGGACACGGATGAAAGACTTCCACGTGCATCTTACACGATGAGAAGGAGGGGGCATCTATGTCATATCGACATCCAATCAGAGAATGGTAAGAAGCTGTATACCCCTCAACACTTATCTAATCAGAGAAGAAGTTGTATACCCCTCAACTCCTCCAAAAGAAACCCTCTTGTTACACGTGGCACGATGGGGGGAGAGGGGAAGGGGGATTAGCCCTCTCTCCTTATCTAACAGGTTGAGAGTTGAAAGGGGTCGAGGAAGCTCTCCTATTGGATGATGGCTCGGGTGGGGGGGGGGGGGTTGGAAAACCCCCCTGTGGGACGATGGCGCCGTTGGCGGGGGGCAGTTTGATTGACAGGTGACAGACCCCCTTCTATTGTTCTCCCCCTGGACCTGCTTCTACTACTCACGTTATATTTATCTGTTTCTCAAGTTGAAAATGAAACATCAATTCAAATTATTAAAGGAATTAAAAGAGACATTGCATTTCATTAAAAATTAAGATACTTTTTTTAAAAATAAACAACATTAACGAACGTAAAAAAATTTAGCTTGTTCACAATAATGTTATTCATATGTGTTTAAATTTTTTATATATATATTTTATAAAAAAACATTAACATTATATGAGAAATTACAATATTCCCTGAAGCGATTGAAAATTTTCTCTGTAGTACTGACATATAGTTAATTAAATTGATTTAAATTGGGTAGTACGTAAAACGTCCCGAGCTTTAATAAGATTGTAATTGCGAATCCACATAGTGAGAGAAGCCGGATAAAAGAATTACTCGGAATGATTATAGGCGAGAATTGTAAAAATACAAATCTAAGGAACTTAAATCTAAGTATTAGTCTTGCAAATAAGCGAACAGTAACACTAAGATAAGACAGATTGGTTAAGGTAGCCGACTACGTTCGGAACCGTGTTTTTGCAAAAGCGTACAAATGGATAACATTTAGGATATTGAGTGTCGCTTAGATTAGAAAATGTATAGAAAATTGTTCTAAGAATAGTATTACAATAAAAATTTATTTAAATATAATATTTTGAGAAAAAATGAACATAGAATGACTCATTTTCAAAATATTCTCCTTTTGCGAAAAATGCTTCTACTATAATATTTTGCCTGTCTATAGGTCAGACTTCAGTACAGAGGTTCAACTAGAATTTTTAAATATATAACTTAGAAGTGGGTTTATCCATGTTTTACGACAACAGAGTCGAGAAATTTTAAGAAAAAAACGCCGATCATTATTTCAAATGGTTGTAACTCTGAAAATAATGAGAATTTTTCAAAAATCCTAGTTGAACCTCTGTACAGAGGTCTGAGCAATATACCGGCAAAATATTATTATAACAGAAGCATTTTTCACAAAAGGAGAACATTTTGAAAAAAGGTTATTCTAAGTTAATTTTTTGCCGAAATATGGTATTTAAATATTTTTTTTTTTTTGCCAAAATGTCCTTAAAACAATTTTATACATGTATTCTAATCTAAGAGACACTAAATATCATGAAAATGATCCATTTATGCGCCTTTTTAAAATCACGGTTCCGAACGTAGTCGGATACCTTAAAACTTTTCTGAGGAAAAATTCCTTAAGACACCTCAGATTTGAGATTAGAAATTGGTGAGAACAAGGAGAGTAAATACCTGAAAATTTATTCCACTCTGAAAAGTCCGTGAGCTTAATTTTCAACCACCTCTGCTGAAGGCGAAGCCACTACTTAACTTTCAAAAAAAAAAAAAGGGCATGTGTACGGTGGTAGAAATATATGTTACAAGAGATTATTCAGAACTGGAACAAAAAATGTGCTTCTTAAGAAGTAATTTGATTTTTTGCATTTCTTGTGGTCATTAGGATATCGGCGTGGCAACCCAGAAGTTTTTAATACAGACTGTAGCTCAATAAAGTTTAACATATTTGTAATAATCGAGATATATCAGATAATGTTGAGTGACGTGAACTCTAAAGCAACACGAGATATATTGGCTACTGGCCTCGTAATTTTGAAACAAGGTCGACACTTGAGCACGAATCTGTACATGATGATTTGAAGGCTAAAGGAAATTATATTAAATATTGACTATTCACGTTTTCAGCTCAAAAATGAATTATGCATTAATACATATTTATGAACCACTATGACAATGATTCGAATTTTCTGAATTTCATTGCAAAATCTTCAATATTATACTAGTTTGTGTTATGCTCTTCTACAAAATATGTAAAATACAGTACTATTCCTTACGATTCTTAGGCATTAATTTTTATCGAAATCAATCCAAATCTCAAACTAATTTGAGTTCTGTTCATCATTATTTTAATACTTTGAATTGAAGCTGTAATATTTTTCTCATGGATTAATTAATCAAGAAAAAGTTTATTCTTCACTACAATGGACCACTGGAGGAAATCATCATCTTTATGAATTAATTTTAGAAATAAAGATTTTATAGCAAATCAATAAAATTCTAAAATTAATGTCAGACGCCCATGAAGATTTTAAAATAAGTTAAAAAATTTTAACAAAGCCCCTAAAAATTATTATTTTAGC
Source organism: Trichonephila inaurata madagascariensis (assembly GCA_019973955.1). Taxonomy (NCBI): domain Eukaryota; kingdom Metazoa; phylum Arthropoda; class Arachnida; order Araneae; family Nephilidae; genus Trichonephila; species Trichonephila inaurata. The sequence goes on from BMAV01001637.1 coordinate 9,718, forward strand.
ATAAATCTCATATAAATTAAATATTTTTTAAAAAAAATTCCAAATTTTTCAATATAAATCATGAAAAGAATCTTTACTTGCATGCAACAAAATGCTCATGATACTGTAACAAAACCGTATTTAAAATAAGCCGTGATAATAAATTAAATTAAACTAAACTATATTTGTGTGTGTGATAATAAAAACATTTCTTCCTTCAAAATATATCCCCTTTTTGTAAAATAAACTTGATGAGTTTTTAAGTTCAATAATACTTCTTCAAACTAAAGACAAATTATCGTATTGATATTCACTTTCAAACCCCAAATGTTTTGACAAATATTTCTCTCGGCTTCTTCTTTCTCACCACACACACACACACAGAAAAAAAATGGTTACACTCACGAAAGCTATCTACCATTGCTCGCGCGTGTACGGACACCCTCTGTTCCGGCTAAAATCCCCATCTATAGCTAGCGCAATGTTCCGTAAAACACAATTCGTCAATGCCCGTGATGATCGATCACTATTCGGCTCGTTACACTCCTTCCGGCAAATAATCTGCTGACTAACAGATAATTTGAGAGATAAAATGGTATTTCAAAGAGAAACGTAGGGTGGAAACCGGGAGCGTTTTGATGCTGACAGGTAAAGCGGCGATGGATTATCAAATGAAAAAAAGAAAAGAAAAGAAAATTATCAGTGATTATTTGATGTCGTGGTAAGTTTCTCAAATGTGTTGGGGTGGGGAAAAAAAATGGAAGTACTGTTTCCGGTTCACTACACCATTAATGAGAGTTAGGGGATTTCTATAAAAAATAATTTTACAAAGCGGAAAAAAACGTTTAGAATAGTACTTTTATTTATTTATTTATTGACTGAAAATGTAGCCACGCCTTATCATCAAGTAAATGAGGTATTTAAATTAAAGTATGTTTATAAATATGTTTCTTTGCTTTTGAACACGATTCTAGCTCGAAGAAAGCTATGAATCATAAAATGATCCTATGAATATATGTAGCATTACGCATAACTAATAGTTATGAATAAAATATATACACGCGACTGCAATCGAACAATTTAAAATTCTGTGCTACATTTATAATAAGTCTTTAGTAACATGTTATATTTGCTTAAATCAAAAGATTAAATATTTTGCTTATATCTATGGCTATAAATATATATATTAAATTATTAGAAAATTCCCCTAATTGTACATGCTGAGTGATTAGTTTTATTATTATACGCGAGTATTGAATACTCATACAATTTTTTTTGATGAATTGTCTATTAATTAGATAATTTAAATAAAATTCATTAAAAATAATGTTTATTCGAATGCGCGGACCAACCTCTCTTAACATCTTTTTCAGTTATTATTTAATATTATCTAAAATACTCTTTCCTCAATCAGGTTAAACTTTTAAAATCAAAATTTAGCTTGCAAGCAAAACACTTTTTTTTAAAACGAATGCAGAAGTTTTAAATAATATTCAACGAATTGAAATTTGGCTTCAGATAAAAGAATTATTTAATGGACACATATATATATTTGAATCTAAAAGAGTGAATTAAAATACCAAAAAGATAAAAAAATGTATGAATAGAAAAATGAAAATATAAATATAAGATATGAGAGCAAAGTAATAACAGGAAAAGTAGGTTTCAGAACAAACCTGAAGTAGATTAACTAAAAAAAAAGGTTGAAGATTATAAAGCCTAGTGTAAAATTAAACATATTTCTATACATACTAGCCGTTAACCGATAGCTTCACTGGTATTTCATGCTATTGTACTAATATGTACTGTTCACCTGTTTGAATGTAATGAAAAACATTCTTATAAATGTCACCTCTTCATTTTAAAGAATAAGACGTGAATTTCTAGAATTGAGAGAGTTAGAATTCTCTTTTACTCTCCTCCAAAGTGGATTTCCGCAAAACGCATATTTAGTAAATCTCTACTCAACAAAATAAACATACATGCCAAATTTAAAAATTTATAGTCAAAAAAGGAAATTTTTTAATCAATAAGTTCCGTAATCACCTTTGAGAAAGGATTTACCAAAACTCCCTCCCTAGAGGATTGTGATTTAACAAAAAAAAAAAAAAAAAAAAAACTAAACAACTAACAAATTTCATTACAGTAGGTCAGAGTGGTCTTCAAACAGTGTTCTATGGAACACTGGGGTTCCACGAGTCCCAATAAAAAACTGAGAAGAAATAAATATGTATGCAAAATGGATTCACGTTATCTATGAAGTTTGTATAGTTACAAGTATCTAAAGTTTATCCCCCCCCCAAATGATTAAAACCAAAAATTTTATTTATATATAACTTTATTTTGCAAAACCTTTTAAGCTTTTTTATAATATAATAAAAAAATATTAAAACACACGCGAGGGTTTTATGTATATATATATATAACTCCTACTAGATTGTGAATAGTCTATTGTTTACTTTCTCAGGTATCACGAGATAATTCTATACTCGTTAGTTAACTATATTTCTTGCAAAACTAAATGGTTTTCTAATGGAAAAAATGCACCGTTTTACATTTGTGGAAAACAACACCTATAACGAAGGAAAGGGAACAATATATCAACAGAGCTGATGTTAAAATCTAAATTAAAGCAAGAACAGCTTCTAATTTTAGGTCAAACTCATGCAAAATACACGGATTTCACACACAGCTAAAAGCATTTTAATGCCATTCAGAACACTGTGTGACGGCTCACACGTCCTTTCTGTAACATAACCTCTGGGTTCTTTGATGGTCAAGATTAATGGCAAATCTTTTCCAACACAAATCCAAGAAGTGAAATGAAAGTATAGATACAAATAAGATAGCCTTTAAAAGAACAGAACTTTTAATAAGCGGAATGGCAATTTACAGAAAAATCTGTTAGGAAAATGTAGAAGTGTAATTTGACGGCCTACCAAGGAATTACGGATATCTAGCCATTACTACAAGGTGCATACTATTGCACGCGAGCCCAAAAGCCTATCTGAAGGGGATTGAACAGTTGCGGAAATTAAGGTAGGACAGATTATTTGAAATCAGTTTTCGTAATATTATTAGGATTGACAGTAGGCGGATAATATAATTATTTAGATAAGTGATCCAATTGCGCGATATGTTTTAGCTACGGCTACGTGTTTTGGTTTATTCTCACTTAATATAAGTTTGTTCAATATATAAGAAATTTAAGTTAAACTCTTAATAAAGTCATATTAAGAATTCTAAAATGTCTATTCATTTCGAGAACCCCACACCTCTAATTCACGCTGACCCACAAAGATAGGGTCGACAAAGATCGACCATATCACAATGGCGCCCGAACCGCTTTAAGTTATATGTATCTGGGTTAGAAAATTCAAGCGGGTTTGGTATTTTACCAGAAATATGCTTTTCCGGGTCCGAGAACGTGACGGAATTTCTTGAGGCCATAGAAAATCAAATAAAATTACTAGAAATACCTAGTGATTTGGCATGTGCTTATTTGAAAGGTCATCTCCGGAGAAGGGCCCAAGATTGGTATCAGATATTCGGGTCAGTGTTAGTGCAGGATACTGCCACGGATTTCGTGCAGTTAAAAGTAGAATTACCGAAATTTTTCCCTGCCATAAAAAATAAAAAAGATTTAGAAGCCAGGTTTTTTGCATCACAGCAGAGAAGAAATCAGGAACCAAAGGATTTTGTTTACGATTTGCTAAAAATTCACAAGGGCTTAGAACTAAGGACGTCTCAGACAGACTTGGTAGATCACACTTTTGTTAGACTCGAACTACAAGTCCAGGACTATGTGGAGGTCCGAAATCCCCAAAACACGGACAACTTTTAGAAATCTTAGCTAAATTTGAAGTGAGGTATTCTTGCAAATCAACGCGGGGTTCGCAGAATAGTGATAATGTGGAAAGACGGAGTCAAAACGCGCATAGGATGTCTAATTTTGATGATAATCGCAGAAACTGGAGAAATTCTGAAGTAGGGCATAGACCAAATAATGGGGCAGAAATGATTCTAGAGGTAATTATGAGAATGGCCGTAAAGTAATAAGTGGTTCGAGAGTAGGAATAGATTTCAGAATGATGATCGGAGATTCAACGAAAGGGGATACCAATTTCGAAGAGAAGATCGAAATGATAAATTTAATAGAGGGGACCACAGAAATAGGGGCTCGAGTGAGAATTTCAGTCGAGGCGATAGGATTCAAAGGGGACAATTGAATGTTTTGAAAGTTAATGAAGTTCAAAATAATCAAAAGAAATCGGCAGTGGATATAACAATTAAACTTTCTCCGATATATATATCACCCGTGGAACTTCCTTATGTTCCTATTTTATTAAATGAAACATTTTTGAAAGCGCTATGGGACACTGGAGCGGAGAAATCATTTATATCGGAAGAAATATATAAAAAATATTTTTTTTATAAACAAGTAAAAAAATCGCGAGCTCAGGTGATCACGGCACAAGGAGCGAAATGTCAAAATATAGGAATTGTAGAATTGAATATTCGAATTAGGGAGTTTGAAAAACCTTGGTGGTTTCATGTGTTGACGGATTTGGAATACCCATGTATTCTCGGCGTTGACTTCATTAGTGGATCGAAGATTGTTTTGGATTTTGATCGGAGAGCGTTGGCAATTCAAGATTCACAGGTTGAAGATAATAAGGTAGATGAAGGGAATTTGTGCATTGATGTGTCAGAAACGAAGTTAAATATTGTGGCTAATATTTTATCTAGAAACACGGTTGAAAGTATAATGGGAGAAAAAGTTAATTGTTCAATAATCAGAGATCTAGTACTTATGTCGCGAGAACAGTTAATAACAGAGCAAATAAATGACCCAAAATTAGGTCATATCTATAGATATTTAGAAAATCCGGAAGATAACTCTGTTAATGCGACGATATGTGAGAATTGGTCCCGCGACTTCCGTCTAATTGAAGGCTTGTTGTTTTATGCGAAACACGCAACGTCGTTAGGTGAAATGTGTGTATACATTCCAAAGACTTTAAGAAATGACATCTTACGCGAATTCCACGACAAGCCAATCGCAGGTCATTTCGGCAGATTTAAAAATTATTATAAAATACGGGACGTTTGTTATTTCCCGTATATGAGAAAATTTTATTGATCAATATGTCTCTACATGCCATATGTGGCAAGTTAATAATTATAAAATCGCGTTACCAGCTGGTCGATTAAATCCGATTGTATCAAATTATCCAAATGAGATAGTTACGTCAGATTTTAAGTCCCATATATTACATCGAGAGTGGGACGTAATTGATATGTTTTAGTAATTACCGAACATTTCAGCAAATGGGCTGCAATTATACCTCTTAAAAAGGCCTCGGCTCGTATAATAGCGGATACTTTTTTTGATAATTTTATATCGCGTTTTGGAGCTCCAATAAAATTAATAAGTGATAACGGTTCCCAATTTATATCCGAAATTTTTGAACATTGAAGTGAAAGATTAGGCATAAGGCATGTGAAGACTGTTGCATATAGATTTCAGGCAAAGAGAACCGAACGCGTAAACCGTGATCTAGTGCAAATGATTGCAAATTATGTAAATGATCACCACGATACTTGGGACCAATTCTTACGTGAGTTTGTTTACGCTATTCGTACAGCAGTGAATGAAACAACGGGAAAAACCCCTGCGGAATTATTTTTGGGTCAAAAGTTGATTACTCCATTTCAAAAATTAGTAATGGTTTCGGACGGAACTGAATTTGCAGTAAGAAATATTGAAAAATTGTTTGATGAAGCTAATGAAAAACAAAAACTAAACATGAAAGATGGGAAAAATATTATAATAGACGCAGGCGGGATGTACAAATTAAGGTAGATGACTGGGTCTTATTAGAGACACACCCTTTAAGTTCAGCAGCGAATAAAATATTGGCGAAATTTAAACAAAAATTTGAATGTCCGTATAGAGTGTTAGAATTAGGAAATAATAATAATATTATAATATAGAGTTCAGGAAAAAGGTTAACCGTCAATGTTGATCAAGTAAGAATAAATAGTCATAGGAAATGTGACGAGATTAAGTTAGAAGCAGGTCGCTAGGATAGCATTAAATCACGTCAGGAAACGAGTAGTTTGAAAAATGTACAACGAAGATCAAATGATTCGCAATATAGTAAGAAGAAAGGGTGTGAAGTAAAGCGTGAGTTAGAGGAAAAAGGGATAAATCTCAAGTCAAATCACTGTGAGAAACACACAGATAGGGCCGATAAGCGCGGATCACTTATCACATCACTACCTAGCTCTTTTTCCAGTAATAAGACAATAATAAAAAGAAAGCGCCAAGATAGAGTAGGACATAAACGATCGCATGGATCTTGGTCAAGTGGACCTCAAAGAAAGTGGCAGAAAAGTGTATCCAATAAAATAAATAAAAGACCATTGTCATCAGATAATATTTATATAAATAGGAAGAAGAACCGAAAGGAAGTGGTTCAAGATAGTGCTTGCTATAATCTACGACCACACAAGAAACAGGATCAGGAGTCCCGACCGGCCAATGGAGTGAAGTCAAGTCAAGCTAGGAAAAGCCGAAGAGAAAACTACAGAGCCTACATCAGGCAACATACGGGATCAAAGACCACCCGAGGAATGAGAAAAGGAGCGAAAAGTAATAGCACTTTGTCAATGGAAGTCCTAGTAGTAGACAAGCCATAAAAATCAGGTTGTATTGTTTCACTTTTATGTTCTTTCCAACAAGTGGTCGGAAGAATTATTGCAAAGAAGGAAGTCTCGGGCGGTGTTTAAAAATTATAATCCAAGCAAAAGTTGACACTACAATGAATGTATATTTTTTTGATCTTTTGACTTGTAAAATTTTTCTTTTCTCAATTGATGGGGAAAACAATTGTAATCATGCATTTGTTTACTTCGATGTATGACTTCGATGAGATGTGATAATTACTTTGGTAATTTGTTTTTAATTTGTTTAATTTGTTTGAAAATGTTTGTAATTGTATAGTGTGTATCTATATGTTGTTGTATTGTTTTATATTAATGTACATCTGGTTCAGGGAAATGTGGCGTAGATAGGTTACTAACAATAACATTAACGGCGCTGCGCGACTCATGGGGAGTTTGATGGAACCAGATGCGGGGTATACATGAAAGCTTGTTGTAATTTAAAAGTGATATATAATGCATAAAAATTTTGAAACATACTGGTATTATGTGAATATAGATTTTGCCAAGTAACTTAAAGAGTTTTTATTTCAGGGTGACAGATCCTGAATTCCAATTTGAAAACCAAGCCTCCAAGTATCTTTGTAATGGATGGATAAACAATGGAAGATAAAATTGTAAAGTAGTTTAAGTAATATTAAGTAGTAATTAAGTAGATTTAAGTTAGTTAAGGGGTATGCGGACCTCGATTTTTTTTCCATCCATGTCAAGGATGGTTTTTTCCCCGGTGCCTCCGCTCAGATGAGGCATACCAACATATGTAAAAGTGAGAATCTACCATGATTAAAATACAAAACTGTTAATGTTGGTCTAGTTAATTGAGTAAAATTTATTGTGGCTGTCAAGAGTTCAAATTAAGGAGGAATATTAAATTTAATTTTTAAGATGAATAATGAAAATTAAAGTTTAAGTTAAATATTGGACATTAAGAGTTAAAATGAGGATTCAAGGTTAAAATTTAAATAAAACTTAGAAAACGAGGACATTAAGAAATAAAAAATTAGGCACGTAATTTCTTAAGGGTCATTTAGACCCTTGCATAAATCACGTTTTGCTTCTTGGAGGGGTTGTGACGGCTCACGCGTCCTTTCTGTAACATAACCTCTGGGTTCTTTGACGGCCAAGATTAATGGCAAATCTTTTTCAACCCAAATCCAAGAAGTGAAATGAAAGTATAGATGCATATAAGATAGCCTTTAAAAGAACAGAAGTTTTAGTAAGCGGGATGGCAATTTAGAGAAAGTTCTGTTAGGAAAATGTAGAAGTGTAATTTGACGGCCTACCAAGGAATCACGGATATCTAGCCATTACTACAAGGTGCATATACTATTGCACGCGAGCCCAACAGCCTATCTGAAGGTGATTGAACCGTTGCGGAAATTAAGGTAGGACAGATTATTTGAAATCAATATTCGTAATATTATTAGGATTGAGAGTAGGCGGATAATATAATTATTTAGATAAGTGATCCAATTGCGCGATATTTTTTAGCTACGGCTACGTGTTTTGGTTTATTCTCACTTAATATAAGTTTGTTCAATATATAAGAAATTTAAGTTAAACTCTTAATAAAGTCATATTAAGAATTCTAAAATGTCTATTCATATCGAGAACCCCACACCTCTAATTCACGCTGACCCACAAAGATAGGGTCGACAAAGATCGTCCCTATCACAACTGTGTTTAAGTGAAATGTATTTCTCAACGTAAGTGGCTACAAAAACAAATTAAACTCAGAATATGTAATGCGATTGCATTTCATTTCAATAGACTTCAACAGTTTGTGAGTAAAAAATACCAGCGTATTCCACAGTTACTAAATAGCGAAGTGACTCTTCAATCATAAATTAATTTTATTTATGGATAAACTTTATTTAAAAAAATTAGATTAGAATTTCTTAATAACAAATGCAATATTTTTTTTTAATTGCCTTTACATATAATATTATAATCTACTGATATCATTTTGAGATATATTCTTTGAAGTATGTGTATGGAATGGTGTTCCAGGAAAACACTTTCTAGCTCTAGGGGTTCCACAAAAGCACCTTCAAGTTCTAGGGGTTCCGTGAGTCGAAAATTGAAGAATACTGCAGTAGGCCTAGTAATTCAAAAACGTGATTTCTTTTTTATCGAACCTCCGATAAAACTCCTCACTCATCCCATAGAAGTTTATTTCCGTAAAATCAGTTCTTAACAAATCTCTATTCATCAAAATAAGAATACGCTTATCAAAAATACAGGATTTTTTTTATCTATAACGTCCTTCCTGAAGCCGTTACAATTCCTCTTGAGGGTCAAATTTTCAAAATCTTTTGTAGCGGACTCTTATTCCTTGAAAGGAACGTGCCTACAAAATTTCAAGTGAGTAGGTATAATAGTTCAAAAGCGGAAATATGTACCTATAACAGCCCTTAAGCCCACGTAATGTCCTTTACGAGTAAATTTTTACAAAGTCCATTCTTACAGAAACTCCATTTTATGACTGGAACTCATCTACCAAATTTCAAGTCAGTAGATCTAAGAGCTACGGAGATATCGGGATTTTTACCTGAAATTTGCGGGTAACGTGTGGTTTGACTCTGAAGGGAAGCACACAGTAGTTGTATTTTTAAGGAATCATCCGATTCCATAAAGAGAAGTACATACATATACTAAATCGCCTCTGATGTCAGGACCAATGAAAAGAGAACACGATTTGCAATGACGTCAGATACGGTTAGCAGTTAACACAGATAAATCTGCATGACGAAAGGAACAAAGGCCAGCAAGCGGCCCCCTCATGCAGATTTCACATTCATACTTCAAAAGAACAAAAATTAAACAATACCAAAAATTTCGTCACAAAATTTCCTTATAGCCTCTTTAGGTAAAGGTTTAGTAAAAATGTCAGCAATATTTTATTTTTACTATTAATATACTTTATTTCAAGAAACTGACTATCTACTAAATTTCTCAAAGAATGAAATCAGACGTCAATATGTTTTGTCCGATGGTTTTCGACAGGCGAACGGGAGAAATTTATAGCGGCTTGATTATCAAAATAAATAACCGGTAGTTCAGAATAGTTTAATTTTAGCATCAAATTACATTCATTAATTACATTTTGAATCCAAATAATTTTTTTTTTGCAGCTTCCGTTAAAGATATATATTCCGCTTCCATAGTGAAAAGACTAACACATTTATGTTTAAATGTACGTCAGGAAATAGTGACATTAAGTATCATTACAATTAATCCTCCTATAGAAACACGATCATCCCTATTTGCTGCAAAATCTGAATCAGAAAAACAATTTAACTTTAATTTCTCAACATGAGATAAATTTAGTTTTAAATCTCTCGTGTCACTTAAATATCCTAATAATTTCAGTAAAATATTCCAATGTTTTATTCCGGGAGATTCTTGAAATTGGGAAAGGATGTTAACAGCATAACTGATATCAGGCCTGGTTCGATTTGCAATAAATGACAAGCAACCTAAAAGATTTCTATAAGGAAATTTAGACATTTCTTCTACTTCTATAGCATTTGATGGACAATCTAATTTAGACAGAACTGCTCCTTTTGCAATAGGAAGTAAAGCATGGAGAAAATTATATTTAGAAAATACTTTACAAATTTTATCAATGTATTGTTTCTGGTGGATAAAATACTGTCCATTTATATCAGAAAATTCAATACCAAGTAATTTCTTAATTTTTCCCAACACTTTTAAATCAAATTTACTTTGTAACAAAGATTTAACATTATCAATATCATCTTGTGATTTACCAAACATTACAATGTCATCAATATATACTATCAAAATAACATTTTCCTTATAAATATAAACACAATTGCACCAATTTAGTTTAACAAAATCTAAATTTTCAAGAGCGTTATCAAATTCATAATACCATTCTCTTCCACTTTGATGCAATCCGTATATTGCCTTTTTTAAAAGACAAACATGATTAATTTTATTCAAGCTTTCAAAACCTTGAGGTTGTCTCATATATACACGTTCATTCAAATTAGCACATTTTATATCCAACTGACAATGAGTCCATTTTAATAGGCATACAAATAAGACAAAAAACAATCTAACAAGAGCAAAATTTACTGCGGGACTAAACGTTTCATCATAAGATTCTCCCTTTTTTTGGTTATGCCCCTGTGCAACCAATCTAGCTTTGTACCTACAAATTTTGCCTTTACTATCAGTTTTTTTTAAACGTATAAATCCATCTACATCCTATAACTTTAGAATCTTGAGGGGTGGGAACTAATTCCCATACATCTATTTCTTTCATTACTTTAATTTCCTCTTTCATTGCATCTTGCCATTTATCAGATTGGGGAGAGTTTTTAGCATCTTTAAAATGCCTAGGGATCAAAATTTCAATATTCGAAGCTTCAGAAAGATTAGCGTTATGATCCACAGTTGAATTGAAGTCAAATAAACTTTTATCATATAGTATATCATTATCTTTACAATATTTTTCTACATCATTAAATGACCTTAATCTAACATCTTTATCTTTAATACGATAATAAATATCATACCTTTTACCGTTTTGACGCAAGATTGCTTCTCTATAAAAAGGAATTGAACTGCATAATTTTAAATTAGATGCGTTTTCAACTGGAGCGTTAACTCTTGAGCTATATAGCTAACTACAGCTTTACCCGATTCGTCAGGATCCTCATTACTAAATGTGTTAAAAGGATTATTAAATTTAAATTCTATCCATTCCATTTTTCTACTATTAGGGCTAGGGAAGTTTAAAATGCCGTTTGAAACTCTTTTAGATTCATCAAAAAGTACGTTACAAGTTTCAATTAACTTCTGCTCATCCAGTAACCAAATACGGTATCCTCTAGTTGAACAAGCATAGCCAAGCATTATTCCATGTTTTGCACGTAAAACTAATTTATTCCTGAGCTGCTTGGGAGTTCCCACATAAACATGGCATCCAAATACCTTAAGATTTGATACAGTTGGCTTACGGCAAAAATAAAGCTCATACGGGGTCTTATCTTTATATTTATGACAAATTCTATTTTTAACATAAGTAAAACAGACTAAAGCTTCTGCCCAAAAACATTTTTCAATTCCACCGGTATTAAGCATAGCCTTAATACAATCCATAGCAGTTAGATTAAATCGTTCGGATACACCGTTTTGCTCAGGTGTGTAAGTATTTGTCCTCTCACATCTAATACGTAGTTCATTTAAATATTTGAAAAATTTAGAATGACAAAATTCCTTACCATTGTCACATAGTACACTTAATATTTTACGATTCAAATTCTTTCAGCATTAGCTTGAAAAGATTTAAAGTATTCAAAAACTTGAGATGTTTCTTTAAGAGGAAAGCAGGTCACCATTCTGGAAAAATCATCAGTGATGGACAGAAAATATTTAGCTCCACCACATGATACAACAGGTAAAGGACCACATACGTCCATGTGTACCAACTGTAAAGGTCTAGTATTTCTTATTCTACGAATAGGTTTAAAAGAGACACGTTTCGTTTTAGCTAATTTACAACTTTCACAGTATAAATTCTCATTTTTAAATTTAGGTAAACCATTTACTGCCAAAACTATTCTAGTTTGGACTAAATAGTCAATATTCATATGACAAAATCGATTATGCCACAGCACAATATTTCCAGAATAATGCTTATTTCCCTCTTTTACATTAGAACTTTCTATATTGTTATACACATCTTTAACATGATATTTGGGTTTTAAGAAATAAAAGTCAGTGAATCTTTTGGCAAAGAATAACTTCTCGTCTTTGAGTGCAAAAAACCATAATATACCATTTTCACATTTAAAGGAACAATTTGCTTTCTCTAATAAAGTCGCTGATAACAGATTTCGTCTCAATTTAGGTGAAAACATAACGTTTTTTAAAGTAATAGAATGCACTCTTTCATTTAACTTTATATAAAATTTAACAGTACCTATACCTTCTATAGGACTTTCTAATCCACCTATGGCTAATGACATAGTTTTACCCTCTACATTCTTTAAATCACTAAGCAAATTTATATTATTGCAGAAATGTCGCGTAGCAGCAGTATCAATAATCCAATTGAATTTATCAATTACTTCATTTACATTAGTCTCCATAACAAAAATTTCGTTTTTACCTTTTTCTTCAAAACAATAATTTAAATTAGATGCACTAAATTTTGAGGAATTAGAATTTAAATATTTACAATTTCTCTTTAAGTGCCCTTCTTGTTTACATAAATATCAAGGCCCTATTCTATCTTTAATTTTAGATTTCTTAAATTTAGACTTATTTCCTTCCGGTTTTTGGTTAAAATTTTCAGAAACATTCTGTTGTTTAAATTTACTAGTAGCATAAGCACTAACAGAATTATCAGTAAATTATAACTTACTTAAATCATTTTTTAATTGTTTTAACTGATTTTCTTTGGCAATTAATTCAATCTCAATTTTATCAAGTTTAAAATCCTCATCAGGCCAACGGTACAAAATTTGCACTATACCTTGAAATTCTAGAGAAAGTGTCCCGATTGCTTGGAAAGCACAGTACGTATCATTTAATGGATGTCTGACATTTTTTAATCTTTCAACCATCTTCCGAATTCTGGCTATAAATACAGCAATACTTTCAGCGTCTGGATTGAACTTGTTAGAGAATAACTCATCTAATAGTCGTATAACAGATGCTCTGGAAACGGGTCCAAACAGTTCCTTGAGAATAATCCAAGCTTTAGATGGATTTGTAGTGGAAGATATCAAAATTCTGTATTGCTCGTCAATACCGTAGTATATTGTTGCTAGAGCTCTATCCTGTCACTGTTTATACTCGGACTTGTCACGTCTTGTTGCAGTAGTCTCATCCAAGGGTGGTTCCGTTCCTTCTATAAATGACCAGCAACTTCTTTCCACAAGGAGGAATTTCATATTCTCCTTCCACGAGTTCCAGTTCGACTTGTTAAGTAGTTGAAAACGCTCTACACCAGTAGCCTCCATATTCAAAATTTTAAAGTGGAAATTGATGACAGCCAGTCCCCCGTCACAAAAACCTTTGTGAAGTTAGCATTCAAAGAATTCAGATGCAGACCTTTTTTAGAAACACTGAGTCTTCAGGAGTCGGGTCACGTCAAAAGACTGGGCAGCACTGTTGATTTCCTTCCGAATGTGCAAGGTTAACTGAGTCAATGCCAGGTTACTACTGTGTTGGCCGGTTAAATGGGTTAAGATCTGGTCCCATAACCTTTACTTTTACCTGAAATTTGCAGGTAACGTGTGGTTTGACTCTGAAGGGAAGCACACAATAGTTGTATTTTTAGGTTTATTAAAATATTTCTGCATCTCAGGAATCATCCGATTCCATAAAGAGAAATACATACATATACTAATCCACCTCTGATGTCAGGACCAATGAAAAACGAACACAATTTGCAATGACGTCAGATACGGTTAGTAGTTAACACAGATAACCACAGCTCATCAAATGTAGTTACTGACATATGGTGACGAGCCTGTCACTCGGCAACCATAGATCAGACGTTTTCTGTTGGTGAAAGATCTGGTGAACGTGCAGGCCAGGGCAGCAAGCGAACATTTTCCCTATCAAGGAAGATCCGTAAAATACCGGCAAAATGTGGTCGTGCATTATCCTGCTTAAGCGTAGGGTTTCGCAGGCCTCGAATAAAGGGTAGAGCCACGGGTCATAATACACCAGAAATGTAATGTAATCTGTTTAAGTATCGTCACTGCAAACAAGAGGCGACCGAGACGTGTATCCAGTAGCACCCCATACCATTATGCTAGGTGATGTGCCAGTATGACGATAATGAATACACGCTGCCAATGTGTATTCACCACGATGCCACCGAATACGAATGCGACCATCTTGATGCTGTAAGCAGAACCTGGATCAATCAGTAAAAATGACGTCTCGCCATTCGTGCACCAAGTTCGTCGTTGATCACACCATTGAAGACGTTCCTGTCGGTGATGCAGCGTTAAGGGTAGCCGCAGTCGTGGTCTTCGAGCTGAGAGTCCATGCTGTAGCAAACATCGTCAAACTGTTCGTGCAGACACTTCTTTCCTCCATACGATCCTAATTCTTGACTCAGGGCTCGTGACGTGGCTGCACGATCCATTGAGGCCATGAGGGTAACACATGCCTGTCTTCTCGGCTGCTAGTAATAGATAGCTGTTGAGATCCAACACGGCATTCCGTATTACCATCCTGAACCCATCGATTCCATATTATGCTAATAGTCATTGGATCTCGACCGACGCTAGCAGCAATAGTGTGATACGATAAACAACAATTCCGGTACGCTGCAATTCGACCTTTATCAAAGTCAGAAACGTGCTGGTACGTATTTCTGCTCCTTACAAGAGGCATCATAGCTTTTGACCAGGTAAGAACGTTCAAATGCTATTCGTGTATGAGAAACCGGCTGAACAATTTCCTCATTTAAACACATTGTAGGTGTCTCTACAAGCGTCTGGTTGGTCTGAATGCGCTAAAAAGTTAATCATTACCATTTCGCAGCACCTTCTTCCTGTCGTTTAAATTTCACGTCTGTAGCACGTCGCCATCTTGCTGTCGCTATTTTAATTGCCAGTAGTGTACATAAAGGAGAAAAGCACCTCACTCTCACTGACTCATCACGATATCTCCAGAACTATTAATTCTACAGACCTGAAGTTTGTTAGGGATATTCCTTTTTTTGCAGTGGAGATTCGATAAAAAAGGATTTTGCGAAAATCGAACCCGAAGGGCACTATGGGGCTTAAGTGGCGTTAGAGTTAATTATTTCCACTTTTAAACTATTAGACGTACAGTCTTGAAATTAGGTACGCAGATTCATTTCATGGTACGCTGAAATGTGTTTTACGAAAATTGACCTCCAAGTGGCTTTGCGGGGACTTAAGGGGCAATATGGATACTTATTTCCATTTTTAAACTAATTGGCGTACAGACTGGAAATATTTTACGGAGATTCCTTTCATGGAGTAGAGATCTCATAAAATATGGGTTTTGTGAAAATCGATCCCCAAGTGGCATTGAGGGGGCTTAAGGGGCGTTATAGATAATTATATCCTTATTTAAACTAATAGACGTACATTCTGGAAATTTGGTATGCATATTCCTTTCATAGAGTAGAGATCCTTTACAAAATGTGATTTCAAACAATCGACCCACAAGTGGCATTGCGGAGGCTAAAGGGGCGCGTTACAGGTAATTATATCCTTATTTAAACTATTAGACGTACCGTCTTGAAATTTGATAAGCAGATTCCCTTCATGGAGTAGAGATCTGCTACAAAATAAGTTTCGGGAAAATTGACCCCGAAGGGGCACTGCGGGGGATTAAGGGGTGCATTAAATAAATATTTCTGTTTTTAAACTATAAGACCCACCTGCTTGAAAATTAGAAGGTATGTTCCTTTCATGGAATAGAGTTCCTCCAACAAAGACACCAAAGGGAGGGGGTGTTATAGAAAAATTCCTGTTTTTGAATTTCTTAACCCATTTATACTTGAAATTTGTTTTAAGCACGTTTCTTTAGTTGAATAGAGTTCTACTAAAAATGAATTTTACGGAAATCAACTTCAGGGGGAAGGGACTAAGTTACTGGGGCGTTTTGATAAACAAAATTCCCGTTTTTGAGCTACTAGGAAACCTTACAAATATTATAAACACGAAAGTTTGTGAGGATGTTTGCTGCTCTTTCACGCAAAAACAACTGAAAGGATTTTAATGAAATTTTACAATAACATAGCTTATACATCAGAATAACACATAGGCTATAATTTATAAAGATATTATTTGAAGTGTCCAAAATATAACGATAATTGTCAAGTAAGTAGGAAAACATTCTGTCATCCGTAAAAAAGCCCGTGACAGCACATATCTATCTTTTTTGTGTGAAGCAAAGCCTTCCCTTCTGTTTTGTCTACGCCATGCCTCAGTGCGCACTCTCTTTTAATTTATTCCGTAAATAAAATAATGAATATGTTAATTTTATATAATATACTTTTTTTCATCCGATCCGTGTTTAAATAATTTACTAAACACAGTACAATGAAAAACTATGAAATTAAAATAAAATATCATAATGTTTTTATCCGATAGTTATTTTTTTCTTTTTGAATGTTTTTTTCAGTACATGTAAATCTATATCTAGGCTTTCCCCCATACCGTTTTTTTATAACTTACATATATATATATATATATGTTTATTCAAGCATTAAAAAAAAGCAATCGTTTCAATAGCTATCTGTAAATTTTTCTTTTATTCATTACTTATAGAAAATGGATTTTATTAATATATTCTATTATATTTCATGACTAAATTAATTATTTTTTTAATTAAAAAGTACATCGTCTATTATTTTGAATCAAAATACAGTTGAGAGACATTTTTAAGCTAACTCTATGTAACGATTGATTGATTCACGAAAATCTGAAATTTATTTTATTATTTTAGTTTCTTAGAAACAAACTATTACTAAAAAAATGATAAAAGTTTTTGTTTTACTCTTAGCACATCAGAATAGTTTTCTTTTTATTGCTTCACACATTAACAATTTTTTAAATAATATAATATCGTTTTTCATGAGTCATACATCGAAATTTGAAGCTATATCTTATGTGTGAGGGGGAGGGGAACAGGGAACAATAATTTTACACTAAAAAAAGCCCGTATTATGCCGGGCTAGAGAGAAGGAAAAGAAACCTGTCTTAAATCGAAAATAAATGGAACAAATTTCGAAAAAAAGGGAAATTTAATGATATAATTTTAGAAATCACTCACATTGTGCGCGTGCAAACACACACACATAATTTCTGGCGTCATGTGAGAAAGAGAAAGCCCGTGCAACGCCTGGCCGATGGTACTTATAAGTAACATTCACTTTGAAATAACATAGAATAACCAATTTTACGAATATTCTGACAATACTCAGTAGGAATATTCTCTGAAATCCACTTTTCCAAGGTATATGGCAGCACGGGTTCTATGATGAGTATTTTAGCGGGGAAGGCGAATAGTTTAAAAGCAGAAATTGTGTTTTCAGCTGACGGTTTTTCAGCGGATTGCAAAGATTATCATTTTTGTCCCGAAAAAATAGTTACTGCCAAAATTTAAGTGTTATATTTTTTTATATGTTAATAAAAAAAGACCTTAGAAAATGATTTGACTATTTATTTTAAGTTAACAGTGTTTATAATTAATTATACAATTGAATATATCTTTAATTAATTAATTAGCTCTAACGGATTAAATTTCTCAAAGTTGAGTATTTTTTGTTTATGTATATCCCTTATTTTTCAATGCAGTGAACAAAAAAAAAATATTGCATGAAAAAACTGCAGTTAATCATAATGCGGTAGATAAAGTGTTAACGTGCATCGCTCCCCTACACGACGGGTCTTTAGTGGTACTGGGCTCAAAATCGTGACAAGGCCAGCCACGATCCGATACTTTGACCACTCGGCTACCACGTCCACTGTATATTTTAAAAGTGTAGAAAAAGTAGCCACTAAGAATTATGCCGTGAAAGCGTAAGTCTAATCTTTCCCAAAGCTATAATAAAGCTCGAGCTATGAAAATAGCTAGACAGTTACCAACTTGACTCTCTCACCAACATTTCGCTTTGTTTTTCATTGTGAATCCCCATTATAATTTAAGAAACGGCTTTGCTTGCGAATATTACAATTTTAACATAAAATAAATACAACAGAAAGTAATATTAACGTATTACACTTTCAGATATAAATTATTTACACTATTTTAAGCATTCATTACACAAAATTTGTAACAATGTGTTACTTTTTTTGAGCAGAGATCAGCTTAGGAAGGTATTTTCAAAAATCGACCCTCAAGTGAGTTACGGAAATTTATAAATAAAAAAAATCCTTTTTATCAGCTATTAGATCCACGGACTTAAAATTTAACAAACGTGTTTTCTTTTCAGCTGAGATATGCAAAAAGCTTTTTTTTTGTTTAATTTGCAATTCGCGTAAAAAATTTACTCAATAAAAATTTCTTTATCCGTCAATTTGTATTGTTATATTTTTCATTTCACCCGTGCGAAGAACGGGTATACCAGCTAGTATAATAATAAAATTTGATTTGCATGTTTCTCTTGTTGAATTGAAGTCCACTAAGAATTCTCTCAACGAGGCTACGGGGCTTATTGATGATAAACAAGTTTTTAACTATTAGATTTAGACTTAAAATTTAGCACGCAAGTTTATTTTACGGATTAGAGATCCACTGAAAGTGGCTTTTGCCAAAATCCACTTGATTATTGGATTAAGTGAGTGCAAAAAATCTTTCTTCTTCTATTTTAGAGATTATTAGAAATTATCACTTTTAAGTTTTGTTCTTTTTATATCAAGAGGAGAGTTACAGCCAAAAATATATTTTTCAATACAATCGAATTATTAATGCTTGATATCTTATAATTTATATATGTATACAGTATATATTTATACAGAATCGTGAAATACTCAGTGAATTGGGTGGGTAATGGCTAGTATATATATATATGAATAAAATATAAGTGATACATAAAATATCCTACTGAGATTAGAGAATAATATATTTTCCAAGAATCTGAGATATTGAGCAATCCAAACTGTAATGACCGAAAGAGTCATTGGACTGAAATGGATAACTATTATGATTTCTAGGGCTGGCACTGATTTTGGACAGTGAAATAGAGTTAAGCAGTGTTTTATGGATCCATCCTTCACCATCAGCAGAAATATTCGACAAGAAAGAAAAACAGAATCCTATTGAATAGAACTAACCCTAATAAATTAGTCCTATACCTATCTACAAGTGGGAGGAACAGAATACAATAAAAATAAAATGAATGCATGAATATTAAAAAGCGGCTTTTCGTAGGAGAGATAACTACTAAAATAAAATTTCAAACATAATTAATAATAAAAGCAAAAACAAAAAACTTCCTATATTTATATTAACCTTTAAATTTGTTGAGATGATATGTCCAATACTCGGAACTAGCGCACTCAATGAGCACAAAAGAATTTAATTCAAAGAGGATGCAATAAATAATTGAGAAATTTGAGAAACCCAAAAAACAATTACTTTGTTCAACAACAAAAATCCAGAAGAATAACGAAAGAAATTATGATCTCCACTTCTTTAACACATCCACTGATTTTCATAAGAAACGAAATGAATAGTTTGATTCCTAATTGCAATTTGAATTTTTATCTCTTTTATATATTGAATTTTAATTGGACGCAATTTTGTTTTGTTTTAGAATAAAAATTGTCTTTTGTCGCATGTATTTTTTAAAGAATTTTTCGCACCATTTTCTAAGGAACGAAAAAAAAAAAAATAGTTGGGTGTATATATAATATAAATCAGCAGCCTTTAACATGAAAATAAATTAACTTTAACTAAAATCCAATAATTATATCGCAAACAGGTCTTGGGTGAATTAAACAATTATCAGCAACAGCACTGAGGTAAAGCAGAATAAAACCTGTATATATATATTTTTAAAGTATACTGGGGAATGGGAATGTTTTTGCAATTCCCATGCAATATTCTCAGATGGATTCGAATTTAAAATGATTTGAATCCAATCAATGCACGTTCAATCATCTGCAGTTGGCAACACGTTAAATGCAAAAAAAAAAAAAAAAAAAAAATTGGAACATATTATAAATACAAAACTGTAGAGATGACGGATTGCACATACGTATATATGTTTTCGATTAGTTCGAAATGAGATCAGGAAATAATATGGGTGTGCACGAGATCGGGCTCGGATTTGTTATTTTCTATCACTATTTTTGTATTAGAAATATCTTGTAAATTTATTTTACTTCAGTGAAGATTATCATGATTTTGATTCTTTATGAATCCTTTTTAAAAAAAGAAATCTTGATCTCGTTATTATACCAACCACCGTTATATACGAGCATCTCACAGCTAATGGTGTTTCACACTTTGATTGAGTACAATATTTTACTTTAAAAAAAAAGGTAGTAATTATTTTTAAAAAAATAAATGATTAAAAACATAATGTAAATAACTATAGGGATGATTAACTGTATAACATGAGTTGCATTGATTATAAATAGATGCCAGGAAGCCAAATATAGCAAAGTGTACAAGTTAAGCTAAAATTTGGTTAATGCCAGATGCTAATATAAATTAAAGGCATTTTACCCTCCCCCTTTTTTTTTACAAATATTGTCTCTCTCAATATGGTAACTGTAATTAGCTTGAATTTGATACATTTTTTTCTGTTATGTTGCTTGCTAGATTTTTGAATTTTGTTACATTAAGGAACATTTTGAATTTGCCGATGAACAAAAAACAGCAGCCAACTTTTTATATAATAGAAAGAAACTTTGTTGTAGGTGTTTTTTTGAACAAGTGGTCATGACATTCGGGTTAAGGTAGGCATGAAATAAATATAAAATTTCGTTTGTTGTCAAAAAACTGTTGATATATGTGGGATGAATAAGTTATTATTACCTAGGTGTTTACTCTTACAAAAAGCCTTATAAACTTCTATTACTTTTAAGGTAAGAAATGAACACATTTTCTGTATTACGAATTCTTAAGCCATCAACATAAAGTTATCCATAGGGGAAGCAAAAATTTCTCAGATACAACCCAATGGTTTGAAGAGAAGTACTTTTGGATTTTTGACACTCATAGAGAGAGAAAGTCGAGATCAATTATTAATTGAACACAAATTAATAATTTACCTCAATCTGATTAAAGTGGAATTCAACATCTAATAAGAATCCAGGAGGAAAATATCTTTACCACATACACTGGCCTGTCTAGGAAATATAGTTGCCCCAATAACATTGGATACAGTTTTCTTAATAGATAGTGTAGTTACATTACAGAGAGCTCTGATAATTTCAAAACATAAGAAGGAATACCAAGCAATTGTAAAAGTTTTAAGCTCCCTATCTGATAATTCAATGTTTTCGTTGGGTCACAAACTTTGGGCTTTCAAAGATGGTTAGCTGTTTCATTAAGCAATTAGCATGTATTATTGCAATATATAAAACTATATAAAAAGAAACATATACAAATGTGATTTAAATATAAAAATACATAAGTTGATGTAGTTCATAATCATGAAAAAAGCCTGAGGCAGACATAAATCGAAAAAGAAATTTCAGCAAAACCAACCAAAACTCTATTTAAAATATGCCTAGATTTGATAAAACTATACCATATATAGTTCTGATTGAATAATATATCTTTCTATATATTAAGACAGTTTTAAACTGAATACGAAGTTATAAGCCATACGTAACATTTATAAGAATTTTTTTTACAGCAATGTATAATAATTACTCTAAACTACAATTATGAGCAGCAGAAGAGCAGTTGAGAAAATAAATAAATGTGAAACTGTATAACACTAAATTAGAAAATATAATATTAGTTTAAGTTATCTGTTTACCTAAAACAGATAAATTAAGGTACTATTTTGATGAAACAATCCTAAGCACAGTTCAAAACAAACGAAACAGAAATCATAAAATCTTACTCTGAAATAGAAATGAGAAAATAAATATCACTTGAAGTTAAAAAAAATCTAAATAATATAAAGTAAACGAAACTTTAATTTTAAGGAAATACCATCAGCTTACGATTAATGAAGAAAGGTAAGACAGACTTTAAAATAATAAGCATAAAAAACCTAAATTCGAAAAAATGCATGTATTTAGTTTTCTCAAACTGTGGGGCACCCCATAGGGGGGCATGATAACCCTACAAGGGGGGGGCGAGTATATTGAAAAGTCGAAAACAAAACATTATTTTAAAAAATTAGTAATTTACTGAAAGGAAACAAAACAAAATACATTCTGACATGATAAAAAAAATACACATTTACAATAATACACTCACTTCCGAAAGTTAAGCACGAAGATGTAAAATGAAAAAAAATCAGAAAATTTTTCATTGATTGACACAAAATTTGGCAGTAAAGTAGCATATATGTTTATACATAAAACAAAATCAATAATTATATTCAGAAATGAAAACAATATTAAATTTTTGTAAGTTATCAGATAATGTCATATTGGAGACTTAAACACAATTATGTATAAAGTGAATATAAACAGCATAAAAAGAAAAAAAGGAGCTTTTCAAACCCCCTAATTCGAATATTCAATTCTACAATTTCTATATTTTTACATTTCGCTCCCTGTGCTGTGATCACCTGAGCACGCGATTATTTTACTTGCTTATAAAAAAAATTTTTTTATATATTTCCACAGATATAAATGATTTCTCCACTCCAGTGTCTCATAACGCTTTCAAAAATGTTTCATTTAATAAAATAGGAACATATGTAAGTTCCACTGGAGATATACATATCGCAGAAAGTTTAATCGGTACATCCACTGTCGAGTTCTTTTGATTACTTGGAACCTCATTAACTTTCAAAACATTCAATCGTCCCCTTTGCATCCTATCGCCTCGACTGAAATTCTTACTCGAACACCTATTTCTGTGGTCCCCTCTATTAAAATCATCATTTCGATCTCCCTTTCTAAATTGGTATCCCCTTTCGTTGAATCTGCGGTCATCGTTCTGAAATCTATTCCCACTATCTAACCAATGTTTTACTTGACGGCCATTCTCGTAGTTACCCCTATAATTATTTCTGCCATTATTTGGTCTACGCCCAACTTCTGAATTTCTCCAATTTCTGCGATTATCATCAACATTAGACATTCTATGCTCATTTCGACCCCGTCTTTCCACAAAATCACTATTCTGCGAACCCCGCGTTGATTTGCAAGAATACCTCACTTCAAATTTAGCTAAGATTTCCAAAATTTGTACCGTGTTTGTGGATTTTGGACCTCCACGTAGTCCTGAACTTGTGGTTCGAGTCTGACAAGAATGTGATCTATCATGTCCGCTTGCGACATCCCTAGTTCCAGTTTTTGGTGTAATTTTAAAAAATCGTAAACAAAATCCGTTTGCTCCTGATTGCTTTCCTGCTGAGAGGCATAAAACCTCGTCTCCAAATCTTTCTTATTTCTTATGGCGGGGAATGCTTTTGATAATTCTGCTTTTAGCTGCGCGAAATCCGTGGCGTTATCCTGCACTAACACTGATCCGAATATCTGATACCAATCTCGGGCCTTTCCTCGTAGATGACCTTTCAAATAAGCACATGCTAAATCACTAGGTATTTCTAGTCATTTTATTTGATTGTCTATGGCTTTCAAAAATTCGGTCACATTTTCCGACCCGGAAAAGCACACTTCTGGTAAAATACCTAACCCACTCGAGCTTCCTACCCCGGGGTCATATAAATTAAATTTGGTTGGGTGCCAATGGGATATGCCCCCCCCCTTTTTGTGACCATATCTTTGATTGTCAACGTGAGCTAGATGTGTGGGATTCTCGGAATAAACAGACATTTTAAATTCTTAATATGTCTTTATTAAGTATATAACTTAAACGTCTAACAATTTAGATAAATTTATATAAATGAGAATCTAGAATGAACTAACACACAAAAATAGTTAAACCGAATCGAGTAATTTAGACCACTTTTTCTAAATAATTATAATTTCCGCCTATTCTCACTTCTAATAATATTACAAGTCCTAATATCAAATAATCAGTTCTACCTTATTCCAAACTTAACTTCAATCTGTAAATGGAAACTTTTGGGTGCATGTGTAATGGTATGCACCTTTTAGTAATGGTTGAGAGTCTAGGTAACTTTACGATAGGCTGTCAATTCACGCTTGTATCTCCTCCAAACATAACATTCATGAAATTGCCATTATGCTTACTGAAACTTCTGTTCTTTTAAAAGCTATCTTATTTGCGTTTCTTATTCTCTTATTCGTTTCTTGGGTTTTGGTTGGAAAAGAGTTGCCATTAATATTGGCCATTAAAGAACTTAGAGGTTATGTTAAAGAAAAGAGACGTGTGAGCCCGTCACAACTACATATTTATTTATGTTTAAATTGTTTATATTTAAAATTTTCCGTTAGTATTTTGTTTGTTCGGCACTGGTTATGGGTAATTTCATCAAAATTAGGGCTTAATTTTTCTGTTTAAGATAACCTTTTAATTTAAATTAATGCTATAATTTTTGTTTTAGTGTCACACAGTTTTATATATGTTTATTTTCCGAACTGTAATTTTCTTGCTTATATTGTAGTTAAAATTATGTGATACCCTGATTCAATAGTTAGTTTTTAAGCCAAAAAATGATTTGTGAAGCTTTTTGTAAACAGAAGCTCAGATAATGAGGTACTTATGTATTAGCGTCACTGTACCAAAATTGGTCCCACGCGAATCGCACCTTGATAGATACCAAAACAGTGAAAATTCTAACATATTTTATATGAAAAACCAATTGGTCAGATGTTGGAGGAAAATGGCGTGATTTGTGTGGTGCTAATCTGCCCGCGGAGACTCTAATACGTAAGTAC
>BMAV01001637.1:39910-83343 GCA_019973955.1 Trichonephila inaurata madagascariensis
TTTTCTTCTTGGAGGGGGTTGTGACGTCTCTCGCGTCCTTCTGATTAACATGACTCCTATGTTCTTTGACGGCCACGATTAATGGCAAAACCTTTCCAACCCAATACCAAGAAGAGAAACGGATCGAATATGTAAATGAGATATACTATAAAAGGATAGCGCGGCAAACCTAGATATAACATAAGATAGCATAGCGTAGCAGGCTTAGAGGTTGTAGTGTGTGGAATCATTCTGATCAATAGCGTGACAAAGCTTAGTGTGAAATCTTGCTGACCAAGAATAAGCAGTCAAGAATTAGCTGCCTTGCGGATCAAGAATCTTCTTATATAAAGTTATAGATTATATTCTCTAGGTCAAGGGACCAAAACTGGAAAAGGTAATATTAGATATTAGTAATTAGATAACAGGATTATTTAGGATAATTGAGATAGAGGATCTAATTGCGTGATCTGACTTAAATACGTGATTTACTTTGGGCTTGACTCTCACTCTAATTAATAATTGTCAAAATTAGAATTTAAGTATTATAAGTTACTCTTAATAAAAGTTGTATTAAGAATTATGTCTCATCATTTTGATAATCCCACACCTCTAGCTTACGCGGAACCGGTAAGACATGGTCATCACAGGATGGCTATGTCTCAGCACTTGCAGAGAATATGGTGAATTGCGTCTCCGTCCTTCATTTCATTCTACTGTTGAGCAGCGCGCGCCGACATCACGCGTTTTGCGTACGCTCACATCGCTTCTGACGTTTTGTTCCTGATATTTGCATACGCATGACGTTTCTACTGACTTACGTGTTCCCTCTACTGATCTCCAGACCTCTTTTTCTGCAATTTCATGGCTATCTGCTAAATTTTTACATTGTTGCTTAAGTTTTGCACACCAGTGTATTTGTCGTATTTCACGCACCACCTTTTTTTGGAAGAAACCTGAAACGTACGTTCACAATCACTTATGTTTTGAAGTCATTGACTCGAGATATTATTCCAAACCTTATAAAAAAAAATAGTATATTTTTTAAACTACAATCCTTTAAGTTCATAAGGAACTTCATTTCTTTTAAATATAAACAGTGTTTTGATACATATAAGAGTTTAATTTTTTCTATACTCATCTTTTCATTATCTTTAATGCTCTCATTTTTATGCCCAGCGTATAACGTGCACCCGTACAGAAATTATGGATGGGATTGAACGCTCAACTTAGTGGCGTAACGGAGAATATTAGGGCCACCCTGCAAATAAGGTTTTGGGTCCCAAGCCGGATCTTACAAAGGGTACGTACTTATCGTCATTCAGGCTTTGGGCCCCTTAGAGCCCTGCCCCCCTCCTCAATGCGATAACGCCACTGGCTTAACAAGGTAATTTTCTTTTGACTTTTTAAAATTCAGAGTTAATGCACTTTTTGTCGTGTGACATCATGGTTTAACTTTCTTTACACAATCTGCTTTTTCTATAGATTTTTAAAGATTTTATATATGTACATTTCTATGACATTTTCTTTGTTTGAAAATAAAGGTGGTTGCTTTTCTTCCTTCATCCCAGAAAATCTACGTTTTCATCTTAGTAGGAAAACGGATCAGAGATGCTGATCAGGTTTTTGGTCACATGGCATCTATCTTGCATCCATTTGGCTTATGACAATCTTCAAACATATAAATCTATTTATAACATATGGGATCCAAAAGTGTTTGAGGAAAAAAGATGCAGCTTAAAACAATTTTTTCATATTTATCCCTCTTTGGATTTATTTAAAATTCAGTGTTGATATGATTTTACGTCTCATGCATCATGGTTTAACTTTGCTTCTGAAATGTTCCTTATTTAGTTTGATGAAGATCACATATACTTTGTGTATTTACTGTTCACACATATATGATATATATATTTCAATTATCACTAGAACTATAATTATCATTGTATTTCCTCATCTGTTTGTTCTTTGCAACAGAATAACAAATATTATTTTTGTAATTAAAATATTGCAAAAAAGTATTGTTTCAAAAATTAATTTTTTATCAACAAGGTTTATTATTTCTCTCATTAGGCTCATTGTAGTTTTTTTCAACGTAGGCCTGTTTATTTTGATTCTTACTAATTTAATTTTTTTACTACTGTATTTCTTCTACATTTTATATTAAATGTAATATAGATGTTAGATAGTATTACATCCCTTCTTCATATAATATTGATTTAATGCTACAGAAAAATTATTTTAATGGTTTATTACAATGTAGGCTTATTTTATCTATTTTTTAAAATTTTTTAGCTTGCACTAATTTAATTTTTTTCCAGTTGAAGGCTTCCTAATATGTTATTTATGATAATATTTTAGTGAAACTGTTTATCACATAATTAATTTTTCTTTTGGTTTATCCATTTCAGGTTATTTCACTCATACTTCCCATAGCAGAAACATATTATTGTTATTATTTTTCTGTTATAATTTTTATTTATATTTTCATTCTTCCATTTCTATTTACCTTTTTAACATGTTAATTTTCCCTCTTACATTTAAATATACGTTTTTATGAAATCATTCTTTTCTGTGAAGCCGAATTGCGGTGTGAACACTCATTAAAATATTATTTTTTACTTATGGATACTCTTCTCTACAATACCAATGAGATAAATGTCAATAAACGAGTTTGTTTCTTTTACCGCCATTTTTTAAGCAAACGTTATGTCACAATTACTTACTAAGTGAAGATTTTCAATTAATTTTATAATTTCAAATCCTAAGAAGGAAATTATTGTTAAAATAATGAATATGTTATTTTTGTATAATTTACTAAACACAATGGAATGAAAAACTTTAAAATTAAAATAAAATATCAAAAAATGTTTTTGTAAGATAGTTTTTCTTTTAGAATGTTTTGTTCAGTAAATGTAAATATATGTCTAGGCTTTCCTCCATACGGTTTTTTTAACTCTTACATATATATATATGTTTAATCAAAAGTTCAGAAAAAAGCAATCGTTACAATAGCTATCTGAAAATTTTTTTTTATTAATTATTTATAGAAAATGGATTTTAATATTTATATATATATATATGTATATTAAAAAGTATTATTTCTATTATTTCATTACTAAATTATTTGTTAATTAAAAAGCATATCGTCTATTGTTTTGGATAAAAATACATTTTAGAGACATTTTTAAACAAACTATACGTAACGATTGATTGATTAATGAAAATCTGAAATGTATTTTATTATTTTTAGATTCTCTTAGAAACTAACTATTACTAAAAGAATTCTGAAAGTTTTTTGTTTTAATCTTAGCATCAGAATTGTTTTCTTTTTATTGCTTTACACACATTAATAATTTAACTAACACAATATTGTTTTTTACATGTCATAGAGAGGCTATAGAGAGGGAAAAGAAACCTGTCTTGAATCGAAAATAAGTGGAACGAATTTCGAAAAAGGAAAATTTAATGATATAATTATAGAAGTCCCTCACATTGTGCGCGCGTACAAACACACACATAGAAATGCTGGCTTCATGAGGGAAAGAGAAAGGTCGTGCAATGCCGGACCATGCAGCTAGTAAACAATAAAAAAGCAAAATAAATAAATTAAGCTAAAACAATTTCGAAAAAAAGCTTAAATTTATTGTACTATAGTGATGATCCTACAACACAACAAAAAGCCTCACGAATGATAAAAAAAACTTCCTGTTCTAACATCCAGTGTACTGCCGGTACTTTTAAGTACCACAAAGTTATTCAACTGTAAAATTTATTATATACACTGTTCACTTAAAATAAATAGTGAAATCGTTTTCTAATGTCTTCATTAACATACAAAAAGAGATAAGACCCTTACCTTTTGACATTAATAACTTTTTCAGAACAAAAATGAGAATTTTTGCAATTTGTTCTAAACGACAGCTGAAAACGCAACTTCTGCTATTAAATTATTCGCCTTCCTTGCTAAAATACTCATCATAGAGCTTGTGTTGCCATGTATTTTGGAAGAGTGAATCTGAAAGAATATTCCTATTCGTAAAAATGCTTATTCTATGTAATTTTAAATCGAGGGGTACTTATAAGTACCGTCGGTAGATAAAGAGTTAGATGAACTTAAGGTATCCTACTACGTTCGGAACCGTGATTTTACAAAAGCGTATAAATGGATAATATTTATGATATTTAGTGTCACTTAGTTTAGAAAATATATATAAAATTGTTTTAAGAATAGTGTTACAATAAAAAATTATTTAAGTACAATATTTGACAAAAAATGAACATAGAATGATCCATTTTCAAAATATTCTCCTTTTGCGAAAAATGTTTCTATTATAATAATATTTTGCCTGTATATAGCTGAGACCTTTGTACAGAGGCTCCACTAGAATTTTTGAAATATATAACTTAGAAGTGGGTTTATCCATGTTTTACGACACACAACAGAGGGGAGACATTTTAAGAAAAAAACGCCGATAATTATTTCAATTGGTTGTAACTCTGAAAATATTGTGAGTTTTTCAAAACTCCTTGTTGAGACTCTGTACAGAGGTCTGAGCTATATACAGGCAAAATATTAGTATAATAGAAGCATTTTTCACAAAAGGACAACATTTTGAAAAAAAAGGTTATTCTAAATTAATTTTTTGCCAAAATATTGTATTTAAATAATTTTTTTTGTCAAAATGCTCTTAAAACCATTTTATACATGCATTATAATCTAAATGACACTAAATATCATGAAAATGATCCATTTATGCGCTTTCTTAAAATCACGGTTCCGAACGTAGTTGGATACCTTAAAATAACTACCCTTAGCAGTGAGAAGGCATATATAAGCTATATAAAATACTTCAATATTAGTACTCACTTAAGTTGTAAACTTTTTGAAACAGATAGATCAAATCAATAGGGCTTGACATTAGAGGAAAAAAATATATATAAAGTTCCTTTTTTAAAAAAATTTACGATAAGTTATCATCACTACATATCTGAGAGGAGCATATCGGTAAACACAACATGCGTGTTGTCAAACCTGAAATCAGTTTTTGGAAGAGTTTGATTTATTCGAAATACAATAGTATTTCTACCACGAAGAACATATAAAAAATAAGTATAACAATAAAAGAATGTAATCATAGTTAAAATATGTAACAATCCTTAAAAAAATATGAGAATACATTTTCGTATTCAGCAATAGACATAATTTCACATAACATCATATCGCCTGGAATGTGGAAAATCTCTTAAATATTAAATTTTAAAAATTCTAAAGCGAATTTCGAAAAAAAAAATTCTTTCACCTGCACACCATTATGACCTACAGTTTCAGCAAGATAAAGTTCTTACTTCTAGAATGTTAAGTCTGTATGGTACATCGGAAACACACACACTCTTTCTGTTATCAGTATGTAAGATTAAAGAATAGCCGCGGTAGAAGAGTGGTCTTGTTCACGAACTCATGCCCGTTCAGTCTTGAGTTCTTCTCTTAGAACCATCTCAGAAGGCATGCTGTATAGAGGGTCTGATGCAAGTTAAATCTGTCGTTGTTCAAAGTTCCTAAGTCCTCATGTTGGTGTGTTGTGAAAGTTTGGAAAGAGTAGAGAATCAGCTCAGATATCGCTCTCGTCACTTGAGAGAACCTTCATGTTCCTTGAGAGTGGGACATTAATCGAAAAATCAATTAAATATTAACATAAAGCTTTTCTTATTTGGAATTTTCATATTTTGAAGATTTAGGTGTGATTTATAAAAGAAAATGCAAAACTTTCGCTTACATAAAATTGAAAAGGTTATTTAAAATATATTCTTTCCAGAAATCTTGTTTGCTGTAAGAAATATTTCTGATTTAATCATCTCGATTTATTATCTAGAAAATTCGCGTGCATCGTCATACTATGAACAATATACATATGAATTTTAATAGTTTGCGAAATTTTATTAAAATACTTCCTTTGTTAAATAATCTTTTGTTAAGAAAATAATGTAGAGAGTAAACACAACTGTTTATACTTCTAGATAAAAAATACTTTTTAAAGGAGAAAATATGTTTCAGCTCAGTCTTGTAAAAGAGTAATACGATTTTTTTTAAAAAAATCAAAAAATCAAAACATGTATAATTTAAAATATTTCCTTTAGCGCAATTGTTGATTTTTACCATTTTTAAACTGTTTCATAAGTTTTTGTCGAGTGTTGAAAGATACAATTCGAACTCTTAAATTTCTTCCCTGAAAGAAAAATTTCCTGCTTTAGTTTTGCATTTTGATATCATTATTATACAGTGCATTTTTTATTACTCTACTTATTTTTTTGTTTGAATTTATTCATGTTTAAAGAAGGAACTGCTTCTCCGTAATGCTTAAAGTATTTTTAATTTTTTTATTAGAAAAAAAAATTGCGTATTTATTTATCTTTTCCCCCAAATTTTACGAACATGTATAAATAATAAATATAAGTATTGTACTCACACGAACTAACAAGGAATTTTCTACTGTTTTTTGTCTGATAATGAGTTCCTAATTTGAGTCCTACCTATTGTCATATGAAGGTATAACTTGATAAATTTTTCTCCTTAAAATAGTGAGAATAAAATAATATATATAATGTTAAAATAATAGATATTGGTAGTATTTATTCAAGAAAAAATAAGTCAGTATTAATTTCCCTATTTCCTCTTACAGCAAGTATTATTTTTTTTGAACAGCGATTTCGATTTCTTTTTCAATCTTTTATTTAATCCACAGTTTTGCAATCATCAATAACACCAGCTAACAAAACTTGCTACGTTTTCAAACAACGCATGACAGCAAATGCAACTTAATAAAATAAAAGTTACAAATTATTTTAGAGTCTGTAAAGAATTGAAAAAAACTCTTTTGAGTTTACATGATAAAGTACTGCGTAAAAAAATAAACCTTTAAAAACTAAATCTGCTCCTGTGTTTACTATAATATGTATTTTGAATTCAATGTATGATAATAATTTCTAACTGTAATGTCTTAACTATATTCATAATTATATTTTAAATTATGTTTCATTCTTTTCACATTAATACCATCAAAAAAAAAAAAAACTTGACATACTTCCGCGAAAAACACTCCAGAGAAAAAACTTATTAATCCGATATTTAACCCTTGGAATAATGCGTTTTTAAAACACTCTTTCAAAATATTTTTTTAATTTATACTTCATCCTTTTCATTTCATAACATTAACATTTTGAGTTAATTGACCTTAAAATTTCTAACTATTACTGATTTGAAGGTTTTCAACTTATAAAAGGGAATTCATGATAATCAACAACAATTAAAATGTGTATGTTTACATAGTGCTAATAGTTTTTAGAGAAATAGAGACAATGACACCACTTCAATACGATCATCTTTTACACATATCAAAAAACCTTTCACAGCAACAACAAATCCTAATTGTACCAAATTAAAAGAAAATTTCCATTTAAAAAACTAACAATAAACGAATCATTTAATTAATCTGATACAAAATAAATCTCAGAGCTTGCTGATTTCTGATATTATTTCACAAAGAACTCATTAAAGTACCTGTACTTATAAGCGCAAATAGAAATTCTCTGCAAAATCCTTCCATTTGATAGAAGCATACGCGTCAACAAGTAAATTAAATTCTTTTCAAAAGCTGAGCTTCGTAAAATCGTTACTCCAGGCATTGCCAGAGAAGTTTTATTGTTCAATTTTTCAGTCATTATAAAACTGCTTATTCAAAAGTACTTAACGAACTTTGATTGATCTCATCTTTAGCTAAGAGCTTTAGCAATATATTTCGAAGGGACCGATTTTATTATTATTTTTTTTTGGTGTTGACATTTGCTTATCTTGTTTGTGCAGACTGCCGGTACTATGTGATTCAGTGTAAACTGTTTGCGGTTGCATGTCTCATAAGCTGTTAGAAAAATGGATTTTAATTAAATCTGCTAAGTTTTAGTATCCCCCGTGTAACTTTTTTTATGAAAATTTTAATAATCTCTCCTTGCGTTTGTTACCGGATGGAGAACTGCATTGTCAGGATGATATATGGTAGTGAACGTGTCAGATAACCGCGAGAAGATTACGTATCAATAGACAAAAACGAAAAAAAAATTCTATTTGCTGAAACACGAAGAACTTAAAGTGACCGCTATTAATTACTGTTTTTAAGGATTATCAAGCTGTGTCGTTAAGTTTAAACACACTGTGAATTATATTTACCAAGAAAAGGTCATTTTGAAACATTGTAAATTAAAAAAATGGAGATTAACTTTTGTATTTTATACATCCTTTATCAGCCTTCGCTTCATTGTACGTAATCACTTCACAAAAGGTAGCTGAGACTAGAAGGTTTTAGAATACTTGGTTAAATTATATTATAATTTTTTCAAACATGATAAGAGAAAATAAAAATGAAAGATACTACACATTGGAAAAGGTAAAGCAAATTCTAAAATATGTGTATAACACAATTGCAAATTCAATTATTATAAAAAAAGAATGCCCCTTTATGTATATATATATTATATGCAATTCACACACACACACACCTATTACATTTTTTGTCGTGAGATTTTATAAAATTTAGTAACTATCTTGAGTGCTCCAAGACTTCGAAAAATAATTAATTTTTAGTTTACGTGCAAACGGGAAAGATGCTGCTCTGAGCGCACCTCCGGGCAACTTTATCTCCTAAGAAACTATCACTTTCGTGTTTTTAAACAAGATGATGCGTATTCTGACTAATCATAGAAGGACTTAATTGTAATCATATCATTCTAAAAGCTGCCGTTTGAGGAAACAATAAAAGTTGAGGTCTCTGGAAGGAACAAAGGACATTTTTGTGCACCTGTGTTTTATTTCGTGTCGTACTTTTATGTTTGCGTAAAATAAATGTACACATCTAAAATACCAAAAATTCTCCTCAATACTACAACTACTTCAACAAATTAAAAGATTCTTTTAGTAAAATGCCTCACTTCAAAAGAATTATTCACACACACACTTATATATACACTCACGGACAAAAAAATTAGCGCACCAAGAAGGAGTCGACAAAATGAAACGAAATTTTATATAAGTAAAGGCTACTTTGATATAAGTAAATGGTTAGAAAATCAAAGAAAAAAGATCATTTATTTCAGAGAAAAAGGCAAAAGAACGGAGGATTTAAAATCCTGTTCAACCCCCTCTAGCGCGAATGCACGATGCGATATGATTGGTCATTGAGGCATACAAGTTATGTATGGTGACTTGAGACATTTCGTTCCATATTTGCCGTAACCTTGCTTTAGTTCGTTCAAACTCGTTGGATGTCCAACGCCGTCCCAAATGATCCCAGATATGCTCGATTGGAGACAAATCTGGGGATCGGGCAGGCCAAGGAAGGGTAGTAACAGAGCGGAGACAGATATTTGACATCCTTGCTGTGTGAGACCGAGCATTGTCTTGTTTAAAAATGGCTCCTGGGAGGCGTTGCATGAGTGGCACCACATGTGGTTGCAGATGTCATGAATATACAGCTGGGCTACCATGGTGATGCGGACTAATACTAGGGGTGACCATGTATTGTAGGCAATGGCACCCCATACCATTACACCAGCTGTGTGAGCTGTGTGTCGCTGTAAAGCAGCGTTTCTCAAACTGCTGGGCGTACCCCTTGGGGAGCATGAGCATATTGAAAAGTCGAAAACAAAATTTTATTTAATTAAATTTGTTTGCTTACCTTCAGTAAATTAATAAATACATTCTGACATAATAAAAAATAAAATACTCATTTACACTCTGTTATATTACACATATAAATGTATCAGTGCTACACAAAGTATTTTATAATTCATTTAACAGTACAAAGTTAAGAACAAGTTTAAAAATTACCAGTGCCCCCATAAGCTTGTCATGTATAAAATTATATACAAAAATTAACACTTATCTTGATAATTTTTTTTGTACTGTTTATAATTAATCCCTTAACTGCCGATTAAAAGTTACGTGATTTTCTTCCCAATGACAAACGTTTTCCACGTAGGCACGCGTGTGTGATGTATTGGGGGGGGGGGAAAATTAGAGAAAGAAGCAAATAATCGGAAATATGTAAATCCTTCGCAAACACTGTCAAGGTCCTTTTATTTTATTCCAAAACCTTCGGAATAATTTTATGGATAGCAGTGCACATAAAAGATCGTACTTCTGAAAGACGTCCGGGAAAATTAACGCTTTGGCTAAGCAAGAAGTTTATATACGCCAGTGGCACTTAAGAGGTTAAAGTGGTTTTGAAGTTTAGCGTCAAAATATACTATAAGTGAATTCAATGCATTGTTAGTGTATGAGGGAGTCACAATGAAAATTTTGATTGAATAATGGGTCGCGAAAATTGAAACTTTGAGAAGCACTGCTGTAAAGCAAAGGATTCGTTCACCACGGGGTCTCCACACACAAACAAAATTGTCATCACTGCATAGATTGATGGTGTGGGCAGAGAGGCATCATGCACAATGACAGAACGCGGCTTCACATTTTTGAACGAGGAAGCGTTACATAGCAGCGGTATTGCAGAGAGATTATTCTGGATCATGTTTGAACTTTTAGGGGTACTGTAGGGCCAGATATTCTGTCTATAGACGATAAGGTGCGGCCATAAAGAGGCGTTGAGGTATCGGACACACTGAAAAGTGAAACTATTCTCACCGTATGCAATCGCCTGCTTACGACCCAATCCTATTGAACATGCCTGGGATGCTCTTGGCACACTTGTTATACAAAAAAAGCATCTCCCCCCTGCAGTGTCACAGCTCCAAAGCGTCTTCAGAGAGGAGTAGGACAATGTCCCTGAAGGACCCCGCGATTGTTTATTGAAGAGATCCGATGCAAAATATTGTCCATGTTCAACACACATCAAACTAAAGCATTCTTGTCTGCATCATTCTGACCTCAAGATTCATTTTTTGGGGCTGTTTGGAAATCATCCAAAGAGCATCTTTATTTTTTATTCTTCGATGGGGCGATATGTGTACCATTTGGCACTAGAAAAAATGTACATCATCGCTACTAAATATGCACTTAGTTTCATTTTTTCAATCATTGTCTATTCTTAATTATTCCGAAAAACATAATTGCACCTTAGCAATTGTCAAGCAGTGTAATATCTCATTATAAACTTTATTTTAAAAATTTAAAAGTCACATAAATTGGACTTCTCATAAAATTGTACCGAATGATTTCAATTTCATGTTTAGTTTATTTCAAAACACTGATTTAAGCTGCCATTTTATTTAGACTGAAAGATCGAATGTTTCTAAAAACAAATGATTCAGAGGAAAAAAAGCAGCTATCTGCTGACTATGCACAGTCAACTATGCTAACAATGTCACAGTATTTATTTCCATCAATTTGTTAAGATGCTAATTATTCATTGCACTTACTTTTTCTATTATTCGTTTCTTAATACATTTCATGTATTAAATATATTTGTTTACTTTATTCATTCCACTATAACCCCTTAAGACCCAACCCGCACGATCATGCGAATTAGACATTCTTATATGTTTTTGCTTCTGGAATAGCCGTATTTAAGAAAATCGCGAATCTAAGGATTAAGCCGGTTTGCAGAAAGTGTAAGGTGTTACTTTTTATCAACAGACGATGGATGTGTTCCATGTTTTACTTTCAGATGGCAAATCTAGCTTTGTTTTCAAATACAACGAAAACACGTCTTCTTTTTATGTGTCGTAAAAAGGTAATTATTTATATATTTCTAATGGCTTGGATACATATTTTTGTATTAATGTTTAAATAATTGTAAAATAGAAAAAAAAATATTAATTATACTCTATTAATGTGGTTTTTAGGGCTCGGTATTTCGTTACCCGTTTGATCGGATCGTGCGAGTTGGGCGTTACTTGAGTCACTGCAGCTGTAAAGGTAAGTACTTAACATGCGAAAATTTTCTTTTCTGTTTCAATAATTTTGATGAAAGCCTACATATAAAAATGAAATATATAATTATATAGTTAATACTAAATTTCTTGTGGATCGCCATGGACAAGTCTCTCTCTCTTTCCTTCTTTCTCTCTCTCTCTCTCTCTTTCCTTCTTTCTCTCTCTCTCTCTCTCTCTCTCTTTGCAATTAATTTTCTTTTCCATAATTATTTTTTTTGAGGAGTATGGCCTTTTTATCCTCTCCACAGATATCTGCATCCATATCTCTCCCCCCCCACCAAAAAAAATATTGGATTTTCCGGTGGTAGTTAGTATGTTGTGACTTAAATATATATATATGATTGTGTGATTTTTTTTGTGTGTGATTGAATATTAATGTCGCACTGTTCAGCTACACGAGGGGGCTTTTGGCGACGGACCACGTAATTTTGAACCATGGTCAAGTGACTTGGACGACACCTGAGGTGGCACCCCCTCTCCTAACAACCACACTACACCAACGGGAGGATGCTTCAGCTCTCGACAGGTTTAACATATATACCAAAAAGTCCTTTCAGATAGTATTATAGATATTTGTAATAGCTTTGATAACAATTTTAACATAAACACATTAAATCTTTTATGTTTGGACTCTGTAAGACAGAATTATGTATTACAGAAGATGTACTATTTTCAAATAAAATTAAAGATTGTCATGCTTTGCATATTATTAAGGACATTCATAAATTTTTGAAACATAAACATAACATAAATGTTAATGTAAATAAGGATTATCAAATAGAATACTGTACACTTTTATATATGAATAAATCATATGATAATGTTAATTTTTCTGACATATTTAAAAAACACATGTCATCTTTCCCAATACAAAATATCACTATTAAAAAAGCTTTTAATACAATAAAAAAAATAGGTAGATCAATTTTTAACTATAATGTGCCTATAAAGCAAGATAACTTAATATGTAAATGTAGTGAATTTAAAGATTTCATTGATCAACATCACAAGCATGTTGTTACTGGTGATCTCAATATTGTAAAAGACAATAATCTTAGAAACATTATGAATAAAGGTACTGGTTTTAGATTAATGATTTCGAATTATAATAAAGAGGCATTCACAGAATTCAAAGGTAAAATTACAAAACAGCTTAATAAATATAACTATGGTACAGATAATAAAATCTTTTTTGATAATATTAAAAGTCAGATTAAAAATTTACAAAATAAATTTATTATAGTTTATGTTGATAAAGTGCCAGGAAATTTTGCCTTCATATGTAAATACTATTATAATTTATTGATCAACAATTATTTCGATAATAATACAGCTTTTTTATTAAGTCTTCTGTTTCTGATAGAGAAATAAATAAACGTATCATGGCTTTTCATAAAAAATTAAAAATTGAAATTAATAATAATTTTAAATTTCCACATATATTTCTTACTCCCAAATTTCATAAAGACCCAGTTAAATTTAGGACAGTTACAAATGGTTTTAATACATATATCAGCAAAACAGGCAAAATTCTCCATGAAATATTGCATGAAACAATAAATAATCTTAAATCCACAGCCATTCTTAAAAATAGCAAATCACTTGTTGAAAAAATGAAAGATAAAAAATTTTATTCAGTCTATAGTTTAGATTTTGAAAATCTCTTTAACTCTATTAATATTGATGATTTGATTAATATACTTGTAAATTTACATAAAGACAATTTATTTAATAATGTTAATTATGATAGATTTGGTTCACTACTTAGGTTTGTACTTAAAGAGAACTATATATATCATAAAGGTAACTATTATCAGCAGATTAAAGGATTGCCACAAGGTGGCCCTGCGAGAAACTGTCTTGCCAATTTATACTTACATTATTTTGAAAGTAGCTACATTAATAATTCTAAATTTTATATTTATCGTTATATAGATGATATAATCATTTTTGGCAAACAAGCCAATTTTATACCTAACATTAATTTTTATCCACAATATCTTAATTTAATACAGACAAATAATAACAACAATGAAGCAAATTTTCTTGACATACATGTCAAATTATATGAAAATGTAATAGTTTCTAATATTTATGATAAAAGAGAAGATTTTAATTTCAATATTATAAAAGTTCCTCATTGGGAGAGTAATGTACATGTTTCTATATTCAGAAATATTGTTATTAATTATATACAACGTAATAAATTTCTTGTGTCAAAAAAATCAGACATTATAAATAACTATAAACATTTTACTAAATATTGCTTAAATCAGAAATACCCAGTTAATTTTATTAATAGTTATATAAATAAAGCTATTCAAAATAGTTAGGATTAAAATTATGAGATTGATAATAGCTTATTACAGTAAACAAATATTTTGTTACAGTTATCTCCATAATCTAATATTAGATTAGAAATTACTTACTATTATTTTAATCATATTTACTCTGGTGTTATTAAAGTTACGCTATAATATGCAACTTTTATTAATTTTTATTTCCATTCTTTTTAATCTTTTGTTAAGTGCTACATTTCAGCCATTCTTTTGATTTAAATCTGTATTAGGGTATAGAATCTGGCAACAAATTAATGTTTCCACAGATTTAGCGTGGGTTTTGCATTTGTAAGTGCAATTTTTAGGTAAGTTACCTCTATCTTGTAATGGATTTAGATATTTCTATCCATTATTTCATACTGGTTTTTGCTCAGTGTTATTTACAAAAAAAGGGGGAAGGTTGGCTGGCCAAAAAACATGTTCAACCCCACTTTTATATAAATTATTTTTTATATAATAGCTGTCCTAAGTCAGTAATGTTCATAACACTGCAGCATCCATTTTATATTTATTATCTCGATTACACTTTTGTCCTTCATTGTGTGATTTTCCATCTGTCTATGTGTTTGTCGAATGTTATTGTTTGGATGTTATCTCTTGTTAGTAGAGAATTGGCCAATATATATATATATATATATATTAAAATAATAAAATTTTCTGATTCATTTTACTATTTTTCATGGAATACTGTGTTAACTTTTAACCAAAATCTTTTTCAGATATCTAAAAGGAGAAGAATTCTCAAGATGGCGAAGAATTCGGATGATGACAATGCTGCGAGGAAAACATATGAACCGCTTATACTGGAAAAAGAATCAAGTTCAGATGAGAGCGATGAAGAAGCCCATGGGAATAATTGAAATAGAAAAGCAATTTTGTGTGTGTGTGGATCATTCTTTACCATAAAAGTCTCTGGAAGAGACATTCATTACATGAATTTAGTTGTTGCAAATTCTTGATTTCTTTTCAAACAAGATGCAATATCAAATAAAATTCCTCTAAATATTAAAAAGAATCGCATAAAATTTAAGTTAGAGATAGTTGAAGCGTTATCAACCTCTCCACCTACTAACAAAAGTATTTTAACTGATTATGAAGATAAAACAGTGTTGTAGTTCCACTCGCATAAAGATCGAAGTGTTATAACCCACCTGCCATACATGTCGTGGCTTCTATCCTGGCCATTTAAGGATGAAAGACTTGACATGTATAGCCATTTTGATGTATTGATGACATTTCAAGGCCTCGCAAATGCAGATTTGAAAGCTACGAAAGTAGTTCGAAAACATGTTGTGAAAAATGCAATGGTTGTTTATACTAGTCAAAAACAAAACAAAAGATTTTTGCAGTAAATAAATAATGAATTAATAAAAGAGTTAATTATATACATCAATAATTTCCTTATTTGTAACAATTTTAGTTGAATTAAGATTGTTTCTTCCATCGACTTAGAGGTAAAAATTTATAACTCGTAGAATTTCATGAATGACCTGTTTCACAGATAACGCCCAACCCGTACGATCATGCTGGTACCGTCTACATACCGAGGGGGGGGGGGGGAGATTTTTTTTTATTATTTCTCCCAATGTAATTGGGGTCCATATAGTATTAATAATCAGAGGATTTTAATATTTGAAGATAATTAAAATTCGGGTCTTAAAGGGATAAGAGCTTTTGCCATTTCTTTTCTTGAAACAAAATTATTGTAAAAATTTTGCTTAAACTCAGTACTTAGTTCTAATTAAGGTATTCTCTAAAGTATAGTAGTGTTGATACTTTATTGTTTAAAATTTTTTTTTATATATCTTTTCCATATCTGCGTGTTTCTACATATTTTTACTGTGATAGAGAAGTGGATCGGGCAATTAATCTTCTTCGAACTAGACTCTATAGTAAAATAATGTCATTTTGATGAAGTTTGAATATTTCAGTTGAGTTTCCAAGTTTCATTTATAAGTGAAAATATTTTAAATGACTTTTAATTCTTAATTCTAGCTGCTAATGATTACTGTAGTATTACATATAATTTTGTGAAGAGTATTGAGAGTAATTCATAAAATCTTTTATTTATATAGAAAGAAATGATTTAATTCATTCCATTTTACATCTGCATTCACCATGAGTCCCATTTAGCACATTAATTTTTAGATACATGAGTTATTCAGTATTGAATATAACAGTTGTATTTGGGGAGATACATTTAAAATATCACAATATAATATTTATAGAGATTAGATTTATAGAAGCGAGCAAAGGTAGCCCAACCCTACAACCTTATTCCCCAGTGATCTTCTTCCAACAAAACTCTGAAGGTGAAATCAGTTGGATGTATAACATTTGTATTCTTTCATCTGCAAGCCCAACTTCAGAACGATCCACACACTGAATTAACTAAGATCCTGAATTGTAACCTAGGGCGGGTTTCCTCCTAGAGAATTAAGTAAATACATTTAAGTCCATTTCATATGGATTGAGAGAAACAAAAACATTCTAATATAACTACAAAAATGTAGGAAACAGTGGCTAGTATGATCCCTGGAGAGAAAAATATACTTAACTCGTCTTAGACTTTGGATTTAATAACGGAAGTAAAGTATTTTATATAAAGAATTTTTCTTTCCGCTTTTTTCTCTTTTATGTTTCACTTGGGATAAAAATACAGTCTTTTCTTAATGTAATCTTCCATTTATTGTAGATAAGAATTGGGGTCATGAGAGAAAATTTCAGCTTGAAACAGCACAATCGTATTCTCTATCATAAAAGCAAGAAGCCGTAAGGGTTTTCATCTCATCCAAGGAAACACTTGCTGCAAATTGCGGCGGCAATTCTTTTGGAACTCTACGGAGAACTTTAGAAATAGGTGGCTGGGGAAAAGGAGAGTGTAAAGAAGCTGTAAAAAGACGATTTTTGACATCATTTAGGTAGTTGGAAGGCTAACCACTTTCAATGAATTTATGCTAAACTTGAAATGTGTTAAAGGCTTAAATTACGCCAAGATCCCTAAGTAGCATCAAGCAATACAAAAAGAATAAGAAAGTACAATATTTGTTTTCAAAAAAAAATTATCAGACTCGTATCTAATGTTTTTCAGCTTCATTAGTTTATATTTAATTCATTTTTTTAATGAAACACTCATTTGTGTACATTATTATTCTCAAATGATTGTAATATAGTCGTTCTTTAATTTAACGATTTCGTTTTTTACATGAAATTTTAAGTTTATTTAAATATCTTTATTTGAAAAAATTGTGGTTTTCAGCTATAACATCAACAACTGTTTTTATACATTTGCTCAGTTACATTAAAATAATTTTTAAGAAAATGTTTGCATTTCTAATTTAAACGTGCACTTTCTACGTTCCTGTGATATAGTATTTTAATTGAATAATACTTGTACTTTATCTAATAAGATACCTTTTCAGGTTTTGAGTTTCATTTATATATTGAATATCTGCATTTGAATAAATTTTAGTTTTAAGTTAAGCTAATCTAGCATTTTTCACTTTCGCAGCTTCTCTGTTTTTATTACCTGGATAATTATATTCGCAATCATTTGTGAAATATTCTCTTAAATTGTTAATTCTTCAAAACAAACTTTTCGGGAGTCAGATAACAATATTTTGAATCATTAAAATGAAGGAAAAAAAGCCTTTCTAAGGAAACTTTTACTTATTTTTATCAAAATTGGAAAACTATCCTATAAACGGAGTTTTACCTTTACGATTAATCGCTTACGAGTCAGTGAATATTAACATCCCACTGTTCAGCTACACTAGGGCTTTTGGCGACGGACCACGTAATTTTGAACCATGGCCAAGTGACATGGACGACACCTGAGCTGGCACCCCCCCTCTCCTAACTACTACACCAACGGCAGGACGCTTCAGCTCTCTATAGATTTAACGTGCATCGCTGCCCTACACGGCGGGTCTTTAGGGATACTGGGCTCCAACTCATCACATGCCTGCCATGATCCGATACCTTGACCACTGGGCTACCGCAGCCCTCTAATCGTTTACGAGAAAAATACGATTAATGATGAGATGAATGATTGTTCATGATGGAGCTCCGGCTCTTTTCTCAGCTCTTGTACGTGACTGACTGGAGATGGCATACCCCATCCGTAGGATGATACATGTTGATTCGGTTCCATACCCGCCACGATCACTAGATCTTACACCATGACTTCTTTTCCTATTTGGCGTTTTCAAGGAATTGGTGTATCGTACAGC
The DNA here is from genome assembly GCA_019973955.1 of Trichonephila inaurata madagascariensis. Lineage (NCBI taxonomy): Eukaryota > Metazoa > Arthropoda > Arachnida > Araneae > Nephilidae > Trichonephila > Trichonephila inaurata. Next base: position 58,398 of record BMAV01001637.1, read on the forward strand.
ATTTTATTTGAAAATACTGAGGTTGGTGTGTCTAATACTGGTTTGCGGCGGCTGTTACGTCATACTTGGTTTCTCGTATTTTTCTCGTAAACTATGGATCAAACAAGTGCAGTTCTTCAGGCATTTTTCATGTACTCCAAAAGAGGAATCAAGCTGTGCACAGTTTGAGTGCTATTTTGGGGACACTCTGTAAACCTGCGCAAATCATTTTATCTCTATCAACGTAGTGATCATTTTCTCTGGCAAGCAGAGGGATGGTATCATTCTAATAAATTTCGTATTGTTACCAATGGCTTAAAACATACACTTCATTCTTGTAAAATATATTATAAAATTTTATTTCAATTATCTTGGTATTCAATTTATTATTAAAAAATAACTATTGAATTTTTAACAGCTAAAAATGTTTATTCTACACAATAATTAAGATTTTGAGGATTTATTAAAATCAATAGGTATTGATGTGAGGTATAATTAATATTATAACAGATACGATACGTATTGGAGACATAATGACACATATTGGATTAATATTCAAGGAAAACTCAGTCGATTTGAATGGAAATATATAGCAGTATTTTAATCAATTTATATTTACATTATTTAGGAAACTGTAGGTCATGCTGTTTGTTTGGTAATTTTTATCATCACTTAGCCTAATACTTTTTTTTTTAAATTTTCAATTTTTCAATGCAATATATTTTATTAAAAAATTGTGTCAGGTTTTGATCCGTTTATATTAATAATTCGTTATTTCGTAATTTATCTAAAGAGTGGCCCTCTTTTAATGTTTAGTCAGAATCTAGCTGTAGTATAGATTTTATTTTTTTCTAATTTGTCTATTATTCCTTGATATTTTTATTTTTATTTTTTTCTTTTAGTTTGTTGATTAATAATATTACTAAGATGTTGGAATTTGGTACTTTCAGAAACTAACTTATTCTTAGAATATTTTATCTTCTTTTTAAGTATAGTGTAGGTAAATATTGCTACTTTAAGGTGTAATGGATGAGCTATCCCATCCATTAGTGAAAGAGAGCTTAAAGGAAGATTAGCCATAGTCAAAACAAATACATTTATTAACAAGTCTCAAAAATCTAACAAATTTTAACAATAAAAGTTAAGAAATGCGCTTTTGGATAAATATGGGAGCAAAAGCGATGTTGACGAGATTATTGAATGTTTAATTACAAATCGAATTGCTTCCTCGTGGCACATCCTAGCCATGCACCTTCCAAACATTTGAAATTACGATCTAAGTCTATCTACGATCCGACACTATTCGAATTTAAACAGCTAAGTGACCAAATTTTTAATCTTAAATATTAAGCAAATAATTTACGAATCCCGCTCAACTAGCTTTCTATTATTTTACGTTAATCATTAACTACTATCATTTAGCTTCTAACATCTCATTCCATCGAACCTAAAAGCTAATCTTTAAATGTAAGTCTTGATGTGCATAATTTGTGTCTTTATTTCTTCCGGAGAAAGTTTTCAATAGAATAATATTTAAAGAAAGTTTTGTGACGGGCTCACGCGTTTTTTCATTAACATGTTCTTTTGGGTTCTTTAGGGACAGAAGAAATGGCAATTCTTTTCGAACCAACCCGAGAAGTATAAAACGTGAATGAAAGATGCAAATTAGGACGCTTTTATATAACAGAAATTTAGAGTAAGCGAGGTGGCATTTGGGGAGTGTTATGATAATCCGTGTTGCAAATGTGAAGAGTTTTCCAAGAAGTTAAGTGACAGTCAAGAGAGGTTACCCGTGGCAGAGAGCCTGTAATCAAGGTAGATACTATTCTACGCCAGTGAACCGCAACTTCAGCTAGGATCAGATAGATTGCTGTTTCATTGGACATTAAGGTAGGAGTTACCATTTTAGTATTCGGATCTGTGTTTACATTGAAATTGAGCTTAGGCGAGTTAGTTATTGATAGTGGTCCGGGTTACGTTATTTCGGTGTTGTGTTCGGTACGTTATTGTGTGTTTAGTCACCATAGATTCTCTCACATATCATATTATTACCTAATCTGTTATTGGTTTAAGATCTTAATAAAGTACTATTAAGATTATGGTAGCTTCTGGTTCTTCATTTAATCCTACACCTCTAGCTCACGCTGAAAATCTAGAAGAAGGGAACCCAAGGGGTTCGCCCTTACAGTTTTTCCCCAAGAGGATTAGTAGGAAGTACGCAAATAGACCCGTTACAATCCTCCCCTTTCCCACGTTCTTCACTGAATTATTTCTAGGAAGGACATTCGGCAAAGGGTTTAAGCTCTTGCCTCCAGAAGTATTGTATAAGCATATCTCTTTGGCAAGCTCCAGTGGGAGAAACGAATCAACCATCAAATGTGTGAAGCTACCTCTTTTTCAAGCGTACTGAAAATTTTGTCTGACACAATAAGATGCTTTGAATTGTCAAAATCAGAGACATTTCTTAATTTTAAGTAATACTGCCAATTTGCAATTCAGCGGGAGGTATACTGAGTATACGTTACGTTTGGATGACGTGTAGCTTTCCTAAACCCTTCAAGGAATTGATTTGCACTTGGCTCAAATTCTCTTAATATTATTGATTTTAGTTTTTCATAATTATTAAGCTCGTCATCTTTATCATATGTTAACACATTTCACACTCTTTCTCCCAACAAATTTAACAAAATTTCTGACTTAAATTTCTCGGGCACATTTTTTGATGCAAGGCTCTCTCCAACAAAGCGAAATAGTATGTCCACAAACTTCAGTTCTTTTAACCACCTTCACCGTTAGGGTTCGAACACTCTTCCCCAACGCATCCAGTGAGTCACAACCCTCAACTGTTCTCCCGTTTTCTGACTGAAATCGAGCCTGTAACCATGTAAATTCAAGCTCCATTTTCCTTAACCTATTTTAATCTGCTTTCTTACGATCTTCAATCGTAGACTGAATTAATTCCTTCACAAATTCGACATGCTTCTTAAAATATTTATTTTATTTAATAATTTCAGTTTACTCAACAACAGTTACTTTTTCAGCAACAATCTCACAAAGCTCAAAGACTACGATACGGAGATTTTCCTTTCGGCAGTTCTTTTAAACATTTTTCTAAAATTAATTCAATCCTCAATTTATGATAATAAAAATACATATAAGACCACTATTCACGGCACCTTTCAACAATTCACGTCTCCGGCTCGACGGACTACAATGTTAGGGAGTGGTCCCTATGTGTTGCTCACTCAGAAAACCAGACGAGATTGTTGACAAAACACCAAGTTTATTATCACTCTCAGATTGCTCGAGGTGTATGTCTGATCTCCAAAATAAGCACCGTAGCTCAACGCTCTCCCTCGTCTCTAGTCACACACACACTCACTCTGAAACTTCAACTCCAGTTTCGCCTTACGCCTTATATATACACTTAATCACCCCCAAGCGGGGCCCAATGCACATTCTCGGACAAAGTATGAATTATTTACATGTCCAGCGAAAAAAGATTAAGAAGCAAATTTACTAGCATTTTTCCACAATTTTATTTTTTCTGTTTTTAATACTTTCACTGAAATAAGGCGTAGTTACATCTAGAGCATTTAGATTTCTCACATTGTAACTGTAAAATTCTAGACCATGTACGACTATAATCAACATCGGAATGAAGAAATTTAATGAAATCTGTTAACTATGTATCTAAAAAAAATAAATAACGATTTAAATGTTAGACGATACGAAATCAAATATTCTATCCCTTTTTCAATGTATTGAATAAAAAATGCCTAGCTTATTTGTATCGTCTTAATGAATTAATTTGCGCGCGCGACTTTCTTGAGTATAAAGAACTCATCATGAATTCTAACAAAAGCCACAAAGTAATCAATATTTTTTTGAAAATATATTGGAGTTAATTTTTAATATTGAAATATACATGTACGTATACGCATTCACACACAAGGACACATACGGATATACGTAGTCATGCCATAAGTTCTGATTTAAGAAATTGAGATTGTCTGCTATGAGACTCAAAAGCAGCGGACGATTTTAAATTCCGTCATTCGAAATCGTCTGCAATATTTTTCAGGAAAATTTAATCCCTCGAAACTGCTGTGTTCTAAATTAGTCTGAACTGTAAGGCAGGAGATTAAATGTCAAAAATAGGCAATCAGCAGTTACTACTGTTAAGCAAAAAATAAAGAAAAGTTCATCATAGATTTTTAAGGCTATTAGACTATATAGATATTTTAAGATTATTCATTTTTTGAACAAAAAAGTCATAATATAAGACCAAGAGCATTGAAGACCATATTAGATGTAGTCGTCCGTGTTCTGTGAAAACTCCATCTCTCGTCAAAACAGACAGGGACAGTATTTGTAAAATTCCTTGTCAAAGAATAGCAAAAAAAAAAAAAAAAAAAGGAGGGAAGTGTCAAAAAGAAATGCATGCTGCATTAAGTACTCAGATTTCTTGCATTTTAAAGCAATTGGTAAGAGCTCTTGTATGGTGGTGGCATGCTCATGACGACCACAGATGAGTTTACGATTTTGCGATGGGAAATTTGTTCACCTTGAAGAATCTTTTAGTTACCAAAATGACGTGATTTATATGAAGGTATCAACGACCCGACAAAAAATTACGTTTACTGATTCAAGTTATTCTAATTCCTGAACAGATTCGCATACACGATGACACGCAAAAATCAACTAATCTACGTTCATATTTAAATTTTAATGAGTGCATTTCCCGCACATCACAAAAATAGTACACCCCATTCGGGCTAGGACCAGGGAAAACCTCTCTTGAGGGAAAAACTCTAGCCGTGCACTATACAAAACTTAACATTTAACAAATCTTTGGACAATTTTTCTTCTTCACCTTCCTCATCACATTTAGGTATCTCAGGGTCTGTTACTCTGAAATGGAAATAGGATCACTACCATATAATAGTTTGCATCTATACATTGAATATCGTTAATCATCAATGTATATACATTTATAAACATTAATCAGTCATACATATATTTCTAATACTAATCACCTTTAAATACATAATTTCACATACATAAACACCATCAGGTTTTTTTCAAAAACAACTTCCCCTTCCATTCGCGCTGCGTCGTTAGTGTTATAATTATTTGTTCCTTTCGCCGTGTCCCAAACCTGATATTATATACATACATATACAGAAATTCATATAATTTTTTTTCAAGTATACTATACAGTAAACAAACAATTCAAGCAATTCTCGCCAACTAGCCAAGTCTCATTTCGTAGCAAAACGTATGCAAACAAATGTTTTCCACATTTTAGAATAAATTTAAATACAAAAGTTCATTTTTTAATTAAAAGATAACTGCACCCATCTTGGTGTTTAACTTTTGTTCCAAAAAATCATTATTAAACCAGACTTGCTTTCCTCAAAAATGACCTGACTGCTTGTAAGAAAAAAAAAGAAACAATACACAACATGGCAATTTGTCTTTATGGACTTTTTTGTTGAGTCGCCACTGAGAACTTCAACACTAACGAACCTTTGGTTGGAACGTCTGTCAAATTGCTACAGGGTAAACTGTCGTTCCTCTTCCGAAGCAAATACAGTTGTGGTTGCATCTTTTCCTCTGCACAGCTTATAGGTTCTATATCTGTTCCTCCGGCTCGTTGATGCTTCTCTCTCTCTCCTTTCCTCTTTGTTTCTGCTCGGCTTCTGGTTAGGTAGGGGCTTGTATTTCTTGGCATCGCTTGTCTTTCGGTGGTTCCCGCTCTACTTCGAAGTGGGAAGGGACTTGATCTTCTGGGCCGCGCTTGTCTTTCGGTGGCTTCCGCTTTGCTTGGAAGTGGATAGGGACTTAACCTTTCGGGCAGAGCTTGTCTTTCAGGGATTCCCGCTCTGCTGCTACGGGGACAGAGACTGAACCGTCCGGACAGGGCTTGTCTTTCTGTGGTTCCCGCTGTGCTGCGAGGGGGACAGGGACTGGATCTTCCGGACAGGGCTTTTGGTTTGTACCGAAATTCTGCATTCGAGGTTTCAACTCTGAATCTCCAACTTTCTTGATTGTTATTTCTACTGGGTATCCTCTTTGTCCTAGGACCAGATTGTAGTGACTGTGGAGATGGCCTTTTCCTCCACTTGTAGGTCTCATGCGGTCGACTTTTAACTTCTTTGTCTTCCTGCAGCGAAGAAGGCGGAAGTCGCTTAAATAAATTCTGTATTTCTGGAGGACGCCCCTTTACCACTCTGTTTTCCGTATGCTGAGGTCGCTCCAGATTACTCCTTGTAGAAGAAGACCATGTACTTCTCCTGTAACCTCGCAATTGCTCCACTTTCATGCTTTCCTCCTTGCCAAACCTTCACTACTTTCAGCTTCTCCCTGTTCTACTTGAGACCTGTTTGTCTCCACATCCCCCTTATTCCTGTCTCTTGGGTGATAAATCCGTACGTGATCTACATTTACTATAATAGGTTTACCCTGTTTCCAAATAACCACCTTGTTATTCTCTACTTTATTTACGTCATAGGAACCCTCAAATTTAGGCTGAAATTTCCGAACTAGCTTTTTATTTCCCAAGCTCCTAGGGTATGTTTGCATGAATACATGATCCTTTACTTCCCTTCTTTGATTAAAATACTTTGCCCCTGTTGAATCTTTGTTCTCTCCTCAAATAAATTTTCAATATTTCTGCAAACTAAGTCCGTTACAAACACCAATTTCTGAAATGGAGTTATTAAACTTCGACGTAAAGAAATCAGTTATTACTAAAATAAATTTGTATCTTTCGAGTTTAGAAGCTGGGGGGAAGGGCGTAATACATCTAAAGAAATTATTTCATTCGGGTAATTAGTCACAAGAGATATATATCAAGCGACCTACTGATAACGCGTTTTTATAATTTTATTTCTGGTACGTGTCACAGGCGGAAACATATTTATACATACATTTACGCATATATGGGAAGTAACACGAATTTCTCTTCCTTAAGAGTTCTCAGGGGTGTTAATCTTGTCTCGAGGGGTGAAATATAAACAATTTTCAAACAGGTAGAATTCTTTTAAATTTAAATTAAATAATTCGAATTTTGTACACATTATTTACAAAGAATTATGGTTTCAAAAAAGTACAGAATGTGTGTGTGTTTGAAATATTATGATAATTTTTAAAATTTTAAGCATATGAAAATAAGGAATAGTTTTGTAATTAATATTAAGTAATTTTTGCTTTGCGCACGCTATTTTCTAAAATAATAGCCTTTGATGTATAAAACTTTATAGATTATAAAATGTATCATACTCTTTATAAAACCTACTTAATTTAAGAATAAAATATCCTTTGTATTTCACAAAATATTTGAAAAATATTGAAATTTTTTTTAAAAAAATTTTTAAAATGTAATTTTAAAAAATATAATTTATTATTCTATTTATATAAAAAGTACTACTGTGTAATATGTATATATTTAACTTTATAAATCAACTTATATTGCTAATAATTAAAGCAACTATTTTAGAAAATAGCATGTGCAGCATAAAACTTAATTAATATTTCTTATAGAGATATTTATTAGTTTCATATGCAAATAATTTTTAAAATTATGATTATATTTGAAACATTTTATACTTTTCTGAAACCCTATTCCCTTATAAATATAATGTGTAAAATATTTGAATTATTTAATTTTAATTTGAAAGAGTTATACATATTTTTAGCCCTCTCGAGAAAGTTAACACCCCTGGGACTCTTTTCTTTTACCGAGGTGTTCAGACATAGGATTGCAATGGAGCTCTCTCATATAACCTCTACCCTTAGTTTTTTCGGAATATAAACTCTAAGTTATTTAAGAATCGAAAAATAGTAGTTTGAAATCTTAAGACCAATTCTCGCCAACTGCTGCGTTAACTGAGCTATCCTAGGGATTTTGTAAATATCGATAAATATGACCCAACTCAGGATCCTTCCTTTGTTCTCAATAAGTTGCTCCCTATACGCAGGGATTGCACAAGAAGCTAAAGCGAAGGAAAATAATTCTAGAGAGCTCATCATCCAATTTCAGTTAGGGTTTATTATTGGGTCAGCTCTGAAGGTGTCTCAGAGAGATTCGTTTCTGACAGGGAAACCACAACAAAAGTTTATCAAGACATATCATACAATCAGTAGGAACATAAACATTTTAAATGAAAACGATTGGATCTTTCAAAACAGAGTCCCTGCTTATATAACAAAGAGGACTTAAATATGTTTGAAAGATAATGTTTGGAACTTCATAAAGCACAAAGATCGGTCATCCACAGTCTGAATTTGGCACAAAATTGCGGTCAGTATTAGAGGAAAAGGTTTGCCAAAAACGGTATCCTTGTTTCAGCAGTCTTTATGGAAAGCAGTGAATGAAATCCCCATGGTGGCAATGGGTGCCTCGAAAGATGACTGGCCAAACAATCTTAAAAGCATTGGTACTCGAAAGGTGATCATTTCGAATAAACGGTGGAGTATGTTAAATTTGAAAATAAAATGAAACTTTCCGAATTTTTAGTTTTAAATTTGATTTTAAAGATTTTTATTTTTCATTTTAAGTTATTTAGAAATGTTTGGAACAGGGACTTTTAAAGATTAATTATCTGAATGCTGTTTCCAATATTTAGACTCGTCACGTGATTTTATAAAAGTGTATAAATGATTTTTTTTTAATATTTTGTGTCACTTCAGTTAAAATATACATATAAAATTGTTTTAAAACAATGTAATAAAAATTATTTAAATGCAGTTTTTTATGGCAAGAAATCAAGAAGAAATGACATATGTTCGAAATATTCTCCTTTATTAAAAAAAAGCTTCTATAACAATAATACTTGGTCTGTATCGGATTAAAACTTCTATAAAGAGCCTGAAATAGGATTTTTGAGATATATAAATTAGAAGTGGGTTTATTCATATGTTAATACATCAAAGTACAGAAATTTAAATGAAGAACACCGGCAATTTTTTCAACTGATAGTAACTCTATAAATAATGTGAATATTTTAAAAATACTAGCTTGGGTTCAGTTCAGAAATCTTAGCTATATGTAGGCAAGATATTATTATTATGGATGCACTTTCCATAAAAGCATAATGTTTTGAATAAATGTTATTTTTTCTTCATTTTTTGGCAAAAAAAAAATACATTTAAATAATTATTTTCTGTAATAATAATCTTAACAGAATTTTATGCATATATTATAATTCAAGCGATACTATAAATATTGAATTCAGCATTCATTTGTACGCCTTTTCTAAATCACGGTTTCAAACGTAATTGGGGCATATTAACGCATTTACAAAAAGTTGTTCGAACTTTATAGAAGTGATTTTTTAACTCATTTTCTCATTTGTCTTTTGAGATAAAACTTTGGCAATTACATAATAATCATCTGCTAATGTTTCTTTCGATTGGAATGTAAAATAAAATATATAGTTTAAAAAAAACTCCAAAATTTGATAAGCAACTGGAAGAATATGTAACTATACGCTTTCCACACGCACACAAAGAGAAATATTTGTATCAACAAATTATAAAGCAGTATAAGTTATTACATTTCAATAAAAGCTATTTATATTAAATTCGATTTGAAAAGGGAAAAAAAAGTCTAACGGAAAGTAAAAATGAAACTCACGAAACTTCATCCTCAGACTATTCAAACTATCAATAGAATGAAGTCTCCGATCTTTAAAAGAAATCCGCCGACTCTAAGATTCATCGCATCGCAGCAAGAAATGTCTTACGACCCTGGAATTAAAATCATTCATTAAAATTTAAAGTTAAAAATATTTTTCAACCTAAAATTTATTCGTTTTTTAAAAATAATTTGCTGAAAGAAAAGTAAATAGTAGAAAATTGTATTTAAAAAAACCCTCGATGCTAAAAAGTGGCACCATTCGATGAGTATATTGAAGTGTGACTGTAATAAAAGATCCTTTTTCTATTGATGGGAATGATCGTACGAAATGGCTTTGTCAGTTGACACAAAAGTTCCCAAAGGGGATTTTGTTAGAACGGCAAATGAAAAATAAAAAGAAAATCTCAAGTGAAGCGAACATTTTTATTCACTCTACTATCAGTAGAATATTTTAGAACCAATATCTGAAGAGAAAATTCCAGCTTGATATGAAAAGGATCTTGATAAAGTTGAGCTTCGTATAGACAAAGCCTCTAGTCTCACGTCGAAGTCAACCGCCGCTTATTTAGCAAAGAAAGAATCAAAAACACAGGAAAATAAAGTGTATCCCATTGGATGAAGTACGTGTCAAATCACCCTACACTTATCCAATGAGCTGTTGTGCTTTCGGTTTATTAAAACGAACCTTAGGAAAACGGCATCCAAGAACACTAAACGGAGTAATTCCAAGTATTCTTAAATTACTCTTCCTCTACTTCATCAACACATGTATCACCGATTCACACCATCCTCTATTTAAAGTACCAAAAATTTGTCTATTAGTATTTTTACTTCCCTTTGAACAATATCATTACAGGATACTACAGAAGTCATTATACATATTTTTATTGTTATAAAAATACACAAAGAAAATGTCTTTGATGAATTTAAAAAGTTCTTTTGATGTCTAATTTAAATGGAACTGCTTTTAAAAACTATAACAAAAAAATCTCTGTTTTTGTACTCGTACATATGAATATTTATTTATCTTAAAGTAAAACCAACAGATATAAACATATAGAGTTATTCATGACCATTCAAATGTTAACGATAAGCAGTTAGGAAAAACGAAATGTCTTTTTTAGAAGCTGTGTATTTAATTTAAAATAAACCTCAATATTCACTTTGTACTATATCCACTTGATTTATAATTTAAGAACTACCCTGAGTATTTATAAATGTAAAACTAGACATAATTAACATTTCAAAAAACAAAATTTTATTTTAAAATTTTGTAACTAATCATTTAAATTGTCCGTAATTTTTGCACAAAAAATTTAGAATTTCCAATGAAGTCTAACATATAATACAGAAAAATTACATTATTTGTATAGAAAAATTAGTTTTTTATTATACATTTTATATACAAAACGGATTTTGAAAAGTAAGGGTACCTGACTCATAGTGCGACATGGTCGATCTTCGTTGACCATGTCGTGGGGTTTCAGCGTAAGTTAAAGTTGTGGGATTCTCGAAATGATGAGACATTTTAGAATTCTTAATATGACTTTTATTAAGAATTTAACTTAAATTACTTATATATCGAACAAACTTATATTAAGTGAGAATAAACCAAAAGACGTAGCCTTAATTAACACAGATCGCGCAATTAGATTACTTATCAATATAATTATATTATATCCGCCTACTCTCAATCTCAATAATATATTCGCATTCAGAATATAATCTTCCTATCTTGGTTGAATACGCAACGTCCAATCCACTTCAGATATTTCTATAAGCTGGCGTACAATGGTATGTACCTTGGTTGAATGGCTAGATGTTCGTGATTCTAGGTAAGCCGTCAATCAACACTTCTATCTTCTCTGAACCAAACTTTCTCTAAATTGCCATCGCGCTCACTAAAACTTCTGTCCTTTTAAAGGTTATCTTATTTGCATTTTTCCTTCTTTTCACTTCTTGGATTTGAGTTGGAAAAGATTTGCCATTAATCGTGGCCGTCAAAGAACACAGAGGTTATGTTAGAGAAAGGACGCGTGAGATGTCACAATAGTTACATCAAATTTGCTTACAATTTTAAAACTCAATTTCCTAGCATTCTATTCATCGAATTCTCATAGATAATGCAGCTTTGGATACAGCAAAATTTTATTAAAAGTAAAGTAAAAAAGTGAAAAATTTGAAGCATTTTCACGTACCAGTTATCTTAATAGTTATCCAGTTATTTTCTAGCATGTGCTATCCAAATAGTTGTGTTCCACTGAGTGAAATCAGTTCCACTGATGAAAAAAAAAGTTATAATTGCGTTTGAAGAAATTATTGGCTGCATATCGAGGCCAATGCTTATGGATTTGACCATTTTATTCAATATATTTATTTATTTGTTGGCTCTGTGTAACAAAATCTCAATTATATTGAAATGAAATATTGCAAAAAGGTATTAGTTTTTTGTCAACAGGGTTTGCTTTCTTTTTTTCGGCACTGTTCAACATAGGTCTTTTTTTTTATGTGTTTTAGATAATTTTTTGATTCTCTTCGTACTAATTTAAATTGTTTCCCCTTTGAAGGCTCCCTTAACTATGCTATTTATGATAGTATTTTTGAATTTTTTTTTTATGTATGATATTTAAATTATTTTTTCCCCTTTCTTTACTTTATTTTACTAGTAAGTACATATTAAAGAAAATCGTTTACTCTGAGGTATTATTTTTATGCTGTAGATACATGCTTGGAAATCATTCAATACTGCGCAGTTTCGGAAGAGCAGCTAACAAATTCAAAGTTCCGAAGAAATCGAATTTGCGTATCAAAATTTAGTAACTTTATTCTAATTAATTTTATATAAATTGTACAATTAACCTCTATTGGAAAAAAATGTGTATTTAGGAATAGAAATCCCTAAATTCCAAGCTATTTATTATAGGTATAATAATTATTTTAGTACATATTAAAAATAGATTTGAATGGGTGTAATTGCATGGAAATGCATAATGATAAAAAACGAAGAAAAAAGTTATGATTTATGTTTGCTTGCATGAATCACTCAAAACATTTCGTTACTTATTTGTAAAGCACTCGTGTAAATTTACCATAAAAACTTTCTCATGGTCAACCAATACATTATCAACCAATAAGTATTTGGACACCCATGCAAATAAGGATATATATATATATATATCACGCCTTATGTATTTAAATATGTGATGTAGGAAACAACATTGTCATTAGTTTCATGTAAGCTTCCACGAAATTCAAAGCTGTTTGACTTCAAGAAGGACGCAGTTGTCAGGTATTAAAAATGGCCGAATCCTTAGTAGCATATATAGTGAGTTAAACATTCCAAAATTTATAACAGATTTTGTGATTTAAAGGTGGAAGGTGAGTCATGACTGTTGGAATGCGTTTCGACCCGGCAGACCCACGAAACTAAGATATAGAGACCGACAAGTGATGTCCAAAGACATTCAAGAAAACAGAACCAAACCAATGGCCACACACTCCAGAAGTTTTTATAAGCATTTGGGAATATTTTTTCGATAAATATCATCCTCATGAAATCACATTGGTTTGGTTTCCATGGTCGTACTGCTACCCATAAGCCTTTTATTACAAAATTGAAACACCCTGGTCGGTTGAGCTGGTACAAAGCGCTTCGAAATTCGAACGTCGATAAGTGGAAACAGGTTCTCTGAAGTGGTGAAGAAAGTTTCAATCTCAACCAATCAGATGGTAAAGTCTGAGTTTGGCATATACGTGGAGAACGCCTTTTGCCAAAATACATTGTTTATTCAATAAAGTTTGATGGAGATAGAATTCAGGTCTGGGAATATTTCTCGTGATATGAACTCTTGATCCGATTTCATGGTAAGATCAAAGCTGACTCTTACTTAACTAATCTGGAAAACCATGTGCTTCCTATGCTGAAGCAATTTTACGGTTAGGATTATTGTTACTTCTAGAATGACAACGCTACTAGTCATGTTTCAAGTTCCACCATAGATTAATATAAAAACAATAGGGGGAACCAATTTGACTGACCTGCCCAGGCATGAATTCTATGGAAAATCTCTGAAACGAGTTAGATCACCATATTAAGGGGTGCAGCAGTTATCCAAAATCGCTGAAAGAACTTACAAGTCTTCTCCAAGCGGACAGAAGGAAAATATACCCCAGGCTATCGTCCAAACACTTCTAGAAAGCATTTCTCGGAGGGTTTTGGCTGTTAAAATTCTACTAGACAGACTTTTCAAATATTTCATGCAATGTTTATTGGACAATAACCTTATTATAACACTTATAAAAACACTGCAGAGACATACAGAACTACGAGACAGCGAATTTTAAATCAAATTCTACCATCTGACATTATTTCGAGATGCAAACACGAACCAATGCGTGACTGGCACGCATGACATTACTTTAAATTCTTACGACATAGTTATGATGTGACATGCTTGAGAGAGAGAGATTAGGGATCTGTTTGTGAATGAATCAATGACTGCAATTGCCTCAAAAGAGGCTCTTCTAACTACTGAATATGAATACATTTTGTTTATCTCTTTTATTACAGATTGTTTATTGTATTCATAAGATTATTTTGACAAAAGAAAGTGTTGTGGGAAAGGAAATGGTATCGAAGAGAGTGATAGTATCTTACGATGTGTGAGATGTACTGGATTAGTACTGCATACTGGTTATGGCAGTGTTTTTCAAACTGTGGGGTGCGCCCCCTGGGGGCGCGAGCATATCGAAAATAAAAGATTAAAAAAAATCTATCTACTGGAATGAAGTAAAATAAAATACTTTCTGACATTATAAAAAATACACATTTACACTGATATAATTAATATATATATCAACTGCGATATTACGTCATCAAAAATAAAAGCTTCTACTTCAAAACCTCATTAGCTATCTTTGATACATTAACCAAATAAAAAACATTTTTTTGATTTGCTATAATCCCATGATGAGTAATTTTTTTATTACGTTTTTTTTTTTTCAAACCTAAAATACTACTCTTTCAGAGAAAAAACAAAACCCAGACCCATAATCAAAAAATTTTAAGAAGATAAAAAATTCATCACTATTAAATTAATGAAATATTGTGCATTAGAAAAAGGCAGCAGAATGTATTTGCTGCGGTTTGACCTTCGAACTTACTTGTACGATTAGTTATGTCCCTGATCTTATGTATTTGTTTTTCATTTAGGGAAGACATAAATAAACTATTTCTGCTGCGCTTTTTTCCATGTAAAATATTTTTATGATTTTAGAAAAGCACAGACAGCACTTTGAAGGATTACTTGGCCACGATGTATTTTTATGAGTATTCCCCAAAATATAAAGCATAATGAAACACGTTTTACACAATTTTTTTAGAACATCCATATCGTATTAAATACACTTTTAATCCGGGAGTGGTCATGCCGTGCACAGAGTGCACGAAATCGGTAATTCTGGCAAAACTGTTTAATTGTTAACAATGGCTCTGACACTATCCTCCTGTTTGAAAGTCTTAACGTGAACTAAAATATATTTGTCACATATCTCCCACTTTTTTGGGAGTGACAAACGTTTTTTTACAATCTTAAGGTACTTGTTTTGACTGAGTTCTCAGTGCGATCACTTTTTTTCCAAAATATTTTCTGTGTTCATGCTACATTCCCCCCTCCCCCATGAATAACTTAGTGATTTTGATTGTACGAATTGTAGTGCGACTTATTGTGGTTTGGTAAATGAAAATGATGAGCAGGTAAATGAACAGAATATATATATATATAAAAAGAAATAGGCATCTATGATCTCTATTGAAAGATGTTAAAACTGATAAAAAAGGGATGAACCTCTGCTGAAATAATGCATATTAAAGTAAATTTAAAGGAAAGCGATGGACATGAAACGAAAGAACAATTTTAAAACGCTACCAAAAGAGCTCCATCAACTAAAATATATGTATCAGAAGTCACACTTTACTTTGTCAAAAACACACAAGCAAGCAAAAGTTCAACATGCTATTTGTCGAACATCAAAGGACAATAAAAATACAATAACTTGAACAAAATATGACAGTTTTGCCTGCAAATAACATTCCTGTAATATTAGCGAAAAGTATCTGTGATTTGTGTCTTTTTAAGGTCACGCACATTTGAAACATTTTAGTTCAGTTATCTTGGATTTTTTAATAAAATTATTTTTAAAAAATTTAAAAGTCCTTGAAACTAGGTAAGGATATGTTCTCTTAGTTAAATTATTCACTGAAATTATGATTTTTATTGTGTACTATAAAAATAATTATGAAAAAACGATTGGGGTGACTCAATAACCCCGCTCGACCATTAGTATTGAGTGCGCGCCTGCTCCAGGGTTAAAAGATGTTGAAGTCTTTTCGCCTTAAATATTAAAAATAATACAATTATTCTTTATCGGAATTTTATATTATTGTTCATTATTCAACATCAATTCTAAATGCTAACTCTGTGAGGCTTAAAATTACATTTTGCTTAAAACTAATTATAATTTGAGCAATCATTTAAAAAAAATCATTTTACATTTTTGTAAACATTGTCGCGCACTAGGCTTATCTCTTCTAACAATTCAGCCATTATATCAATAATGTTTTATTTTTTTACAAATGAACTCGTGCAAAGAGTGTGTATTTCAGCCGGTATACTTTTAATATATCAGTTTGTGTGTGCTGCACAGAGTATTTTATAACTAATTAATTAATACTAAATTAAGAACGAGTTAAGTAAGTATTAGCGACTTCTCCATGGGCTTGTCTTGCAGAGCAAAGTTTTTCAAAGGAATGCTTATGATTAAAAACTGACCCTCTGAGTTCTTTTTCAATATTTAGCTGATATCTATATTTTGTCTTCTAAGCAGCCACCGCATTTTGCAATATGTTCCAATTTAAAAATTAGAGAAAGGAAAAATAACAAAATAATTATCCTATTACTTATTTTCTTTTTGCTTAAAATTAACACATACAAAATTTAATACTTATGTTATTAATTTGTACGGTTTATAATAAAAAGATTGTAGCTTTAGCGTCAAAGTGCATTATTATTGCATTCAGTACATTATTAATATAAAAGGGGGGGGGCGATAAAAATTGTGATTGAAAAGGGGGGCGCCAGTATTGAAAGTTTGAGAAGCACTGGTTTATGGAGATAATGGGATTATAATACGAATGACTAAAAAAATGCATATTTTACTGATCTGAATGAACTGATATGCCTTCTATCTCTAAATTCTGTAGTTTTTGCTTTTGACAGAAAATGGACAAATTGCACAAAAGGGGAAAAAAAAAAACAGCAGCTCAAGGAACTTTGAGCTTTGTGTAACGCCACATTGCGCAACAGAACTTGTCTAATGGGGTGGGTGAAGAAAATAAAAAGGGTTATTGGGCGGATTTATTTCTGTGTAATGTGGCATATTTTATAATGTCCACAGCACTGAATGAAAAACCAAATTTTCACCAATTTTTTTTTAATCGATTAAATCACAGTAGATGACATTGGGAAAAAGGGGATCTCTCCTCTCTTCCCTCAGACGTAAGAAATGATGTTTTTAAATATTAAAGGATTACATTAAAAAAATTTAGTTTTTTTTTTATTTGTTAAATAATTCAATTAATTCGAACCTGACCAAATTTCATCAATAATAATATGATCCCTCTTAGCTCCATATCATCTGATAACCAGGGTCTTAAACATAAAAAAAAAATCAGCACGAAATTTTTCCGCAGAGAATGGATTTTTTAACAAATTCTGAAACATAACTCTAGGCATTCATGTAAGCATTCACGCATTCACGTTAAAATGTAAAAGTTTTTTAAAATAAATATGTTGTTTTATTACTGATTTATGAGCGTCATACTTTTTGAAATCATATCTCCCCTTAAGGTTTTACTAAAACCAAGAAGTAATGCCTTACAGCTGAGCTAAGCCAAGATTATTTAAAAGAGTTCGTGTGTGTACTGTAATGAACTGAAGAACCAGTGAATAATGATGATGTCCAATGGAAACATTTGATAAAGAAATTTGAGAAAGTCAAAGTTTACTCAACCAGTGTAAATAAATGTGATCTGTCTTCAACTAGTTGAAGGGTTAATATATATATATATATATATATATATATATATATATATGTAAATGCATACGTGTGTGTGATGTACACATTAGACGCGTTGCATTAATAAAGAAGGCTTCGGCGCACACAATTAGAATAGACAGACATTGTTAATTATCTTAACTTACACACTACTTCGCTTAAGATAAATGACTATCAAATAGCTTGCCTTCGCCTAATTTTCCCTTCTCACGACTCAAATCTATTCTAAGGACAGAATAGCATTATATCATGTCTACAAAAATAGATTACCGTAATTATTTGTCCATTTAAATACAGTTACCCATTATATAATTAACTCAAAGATGAATCTTTACAAGTAGCATTTTAATGAGTGCGAAGACAACGCTGCTCTGCAGTGTTGTGAAATAAAATCGCATTCGAACTCAATGTGTTGAGCTTGTAAATTTCGATTCGATGAAATATTCCTTAATTCTAACTATCTCGTTTGTAAAATGAATGATCAGAATCAATTCATTTCATCTAAATTAAAATGAAATGAAATTAAATGATTCACAACAATGTAGAATATTTAGAGGTTACAACTCGCACACTACAAACAACCAATTGCTTTTATACCATGATTTAATTTAAATTAAACATCCAACTTCTGCGCTCGAATGTTCTATCTTATAAGCAATTTTTTCAGAAGAGACTCAAATGTTATACATATATAAAGAGCACTGTAATGTTCAAATGATACCAAAACAAGAACAATATTTTCCAACCACATTTGTTACAGTCATATTTGCACAGCTATACTTATATTTTCAATTTGAAAGTAAAGTGACGAAGCGTACATACTAAGGCTATAAAATTGAATGAGTTGGAATTGGACTTGTTATGCTTGTAATCGCTGTTCTGAGAACTAGTGAGTTGATCAATTTAAAATTCGAATATGTTATAGAAAATAAATGTTAAATAATAAATATGAGATTTTGTTTTAGATAAAAGTTAACATTTAATCATACACAATTAACTGTAGATTAACTGTATAATAACTGCAAGTTTAACTGTTAGTTTGTTTACATAGTTTTGGAGCGAAGTTTGTAAATTTTATGAAATCATTGTGCTTTTAATTATTTCAAATTTAAAATATGGGAGAATGTTTTGTGGTTTATTGAGAAAGGTCTTTCCAGCAAATTTTAACCTTACTCTAAGAAGATGCTAGTTTTAAATACTGCCCAAACTTGTTTATAAGAACTTTGTTTAAAACGTGGAAAAGTTATTTGCAAAAAATGATAATTCTAAAAATATTTTTGCTTGAATATAAAACATGGCAGAAATGAGGCTACACGTCAGTTAATAGTGCACTTACTGCACACAATCAATATAGATACTAGAATGGTAATAGTAATTCTGAATATATAGAAACGTGCCTTTTCATCAAAACAAAAGAAATTTCGTATCATCCAGTATATCAAACAAAATTATAGGGAACCAAGAATCTTTCAACCTTCATTAACTTGTATAATAAATTTTATGCCACATTTCTTTCTATTTTTTTTTTTTTTTTTTTTTAAAGTTAAATTTTTTTTTAAAAAATTAAATTTTTAAAAATATTTTTTTTTATAAAAAAATTTTTTTCCAAATTTTTTTTTTTTTTTTTTTTTTTTTTTTTGATAAGGTAAGATTTTGTGTAAAAATTACTATTTTCTAAAATATGTTTTTAAAATAAATTGCGTAAATTTACTGTATGCATGCACTCTATGTTTCTTAAATGTAATTGTGTATACTAAAGTGACATTTTTGAAATATCCTTAAAAAAATTTAGCTAGAAAGCCGATATCGTAACATAAAATGAAAATTTTCAATAAAATCACATTGATGCTCGGTAAAAGTTTACCTCTGAAATTAATATATTTAATTTTAGAGACATAATATGTATTTAAAAATTAATATATTTAAAAAATTCACTTTAGTATAAATATAAATTTCTAAAAAATATACAGTCAAAATCTTGAGTCTTTATGTTTTATTGATTCTGAAAAAGGTATGGCAGTGCTTCTTAAACTTTCGATATTCGCGACCCAATTTTCAATCATAATTTTCATATCGCCCCACGTACATTAACAATGTATTGATGCAGTAATAATGTATAACACTTTGACGCTAAAGCTACAATATGACCTTAATTATAAACTGTACTAATTATACCAAGTATTAAATTTTGTATGCAATTTTTTTTTTTTTTTTTTGTATATGTTAAGTCCATGGGGAAAAATCACTGGAAATCATTAAACTTGTTCTTAACTTATTATTGATACTTAGTATCAAATACATTATTTCGTAATGATACATTTATTGGTATAAGTATAGTATATCAGAGGAAATGCGTATTTTATTTTTTATTATGTCAAAATATATTTTGTTTCGCTTCCAATTAGTAAATTAATAACTTGCTTAAATAATCTTTTATTTTGGACTTTTCGATACGCTCGCGCCCCCTTTGTAGGGTTATCACGCCCCCTAGGGGACGCTTTCCCAGTTTGAGAAACACTGAGGTATGGGATGATACATTAAATGTGATAATTAGTGTCGTTGCGAGATGCTTGTTACATACATAAAAATACATAAATTTCACGTTTAAAAACATAAAAAGCCTCGTTTTGATTGTTTTAGAAATCATTTGTCCAATTAAGATAAAATTTTGAATTTTAAAACTTTTAGAGACTTTGTCTGCATATGAACATACAAAACTCTAATGGAAATATTTGAAATGTCGTATAATCATGTATTCCCAAATGCAATCCCAAATTCATACCCAAACCATATATATTGATATATTTTCATATTATATTTATGATCAACTTTGATGTTTGTAATGCATCAAATCTAAATAAAAAGTCTTAAAATAATATAAAATGAAGAGCTAATGTTTAATAAAATAGGACAAATACATGTTGTAATTCATAACTTTTTTTATGAAGTGACATATATTAAAAATGAAATTTTCTCAAAATGATGCATTTAAAACGGTGTGTACTTTTTTTTCAGAATCTACTGTATGAATGTACCTGCAATTTTTTTCCCTCGAGTTATTGATATGTAACTTTATATATACTGAAGTGAGCTTTTTGAGTTATTCTAAAAATATTTGGCTAGAGACCAGATATCGTAACAAAAAAACGACATTTTTAAAAAAAATCATAGTGATACTTCTACGTTGCATGTTTTTAACAAAAACAAACAATACTCACAATCTCACTTCAGTGTAAATATAAAAATATAATTAATATACAGACAGAATTTGAAGTTTGTATATTGTACAGCTTCTGAGAAAAAGTCACATAAAAGAGCTCGATTTAACAATATCAGGGGTACCGAATAACCTTCAAATTTTTATTGGAATAAAGTAAAGTTTCTACAAGAATTAAGAATTATTTTATAAATCCACTAATGCATGATAGATATTTATACCCAATTTGTCATTCAAGAATGAATTGAAATATAAATAATGAATTTATTAAGAGGTGTTGGAAACCTAAAATCTTCTTAATATGATGATTTTGCGTTTTCAAATTGTATATATTTGAACTGTTCTAAAAGTACCTTACTTTGACCTCTAGGGTAATTCAAAACCCTTAAAACATATTTTTAAGTAATCATTGCAACTGGGCCCTCGTCAATGTCGAAAAATGTAAACAAAGTATTTTGGTTTGGCTTCAAATTGGAAGGAATGATGGAAATCAAAACATTCAATCCAGAATTGCGAAAAAAGGGTTGACATGGAAGTACAACCATGAAAGTGTAAGCAACGTAACATGGTCTCATGTACCGAACAAAATATTTGTACAAAAGAAGGGTACATAGGGTGGGGTACATATCATTGGGTACGTAGGATGTAAATTCATTATTTAATATGGGAAATGTATCAAAACCAGAAACTTTGAGAAAATTTAATAGTGAGCCTGGTGATTACACGGCACAGACAATGGAGCGCCTCGACAAATAGAGGTTGCTAAAGGATAAATACTCCTGTTTAGAAAAAATAAAGGTAGTTAGAAAAGAAAAAAAAAGACTTAAAAGGAAGAGTGAGGATGATGAGATTCAAAAAATGTAGATCATTTGGACCTCGGGGAGTAATGTTTTAATAAAAAAATAATTATATATTAAAGTTCATTTATCTCAAAAGGTAAATTTTTGATGTTCGATGTACCTTTTCTGGGAAAATAATGTCCACAGGTAAGTAAGTTTTGTATGACATATTTATAATGATAGCTAATATATACTAAAATGAGCTTTTTGTAAAAAACTAAAAAATTTATTTTTTACAAATTTTTTTTATTTGAAAATGGCTCAAATTTCACTATGTTTGATAAAATATTTTAGAAATTACTAAAAAACTTAAAATTAGCTAAACGCTCATTTCAGTATAATGAGAAAGGTGTACTTTAATTGTATGGAAATTTCAAGTAAGTACATATAACAGATTTTGAGAAAAGGTACATCGAAAAGAGCTGATTTAACATTGTCGGTATAGAGGTTTCCTACTCGCCTTAAGAATCTTACGATGGATGTAAGTTTGGCATGCTTTTCTCTTGCACTGTTTCTTTGCAATTATCTCTTTCTTCTTAGCATCTCTCTTTTCAGATGAAACAATTTTCCAGTTCAATTGATTTCATAAAACAGTGTATGAGTAAAATAAATATTTGCTGAAGTGTTCTACAGGGGGATTGGCTACCAAACCGACTAACTTACAGGGTGTGTAGGGGGGTAAGGAGATGACTCAGAATCACACAGGTATACAGGGTCACAAATGTCGTAGTTGCGGGCTATGGTGCGCAGAAACAGAGAAAAGAACAGAAATAGCAACGCGTGAATGGGACAAAAAATACTGATCACAATTGACGACCTCCAGCAGGATCTGTTTTCACGAAGCCTAATATTCAGTTCCCCCTGCCATAAGACTACCCGGAGGAATTATCCAGAACGTAAGGAAATCCATGCAGTGCCGATGTCAAGCATGCTAGACAACTTCTGATCGTCATTTCAAACACTTGTTGTTGTACAATCTTTCAATAAAATGTTTGTGTCCTATTAGTGTGTTGTAGTTTCTGTTCTTTTTCTCTACTTCTTTGCACCCTAGCTCGCTACTATGGCATTTGCAACCCTGCATTCTTGTGGGATTCCGAGTCGTCTCTGTATAACCCGCTAGTTTGTCGGTCTGGTAGCGATCCACCCTGTATTGAGTAATCTAGAACTGAAATCATAATCTTTGTGTTGAGTGTTGGACACTTAGTTATAGTATAATAAATATATAGAGAGAGAATAGGGTTTAAATAAATCTATCTTTATATGTAACGTAACAATTATTTATTATTTTAGGTTAAGTTACACAAGTACAACAAATATCAATGCAAAAATTGAGGAAAAGAACATGGACAGTTTTTCATAGCGACAGCATTCCTTCCTCACCTGACCCGTGCTGAAGTGGTCGCTAGAGGGAACTTTTGCAGCTTGGAACAGTCAGTTAATAGTTATGACAAGAGCAAATGCAGTTGTGAGTTGCTAAGTGCAATCAGGCAGAAAAGTAAATGCTATAATTTGTCATGAAAATGTGGTGTTTTACATTAAAATTTTGACTCACTTTTCAAGATTTTAATGTCAAAATGTATTGATATTTTGCGTAAACATATACTTATTTGTACAAGTTTTAAATAAAACGATAGTCATTAAAAAAAAAGGGAAAATATCAGTTAACAAATCAAACGAAAATCACAATACAAAATGGCTTTAGGAAGGAAAGGCCTAAAGTACTGTCAATCGTTAACAGAAGCAAATAAGAGTTGAAAGCTACTGAAACAAATAAAATAAAAGTCAAAAGATACATTTATGAAATCTTTTAAGCTTAGTAAGCTCTCGAAATTTTGACTTTTAATCAGGTCTTTATTTTACTCTTCGGTTTACTTATCGGTCTTTTTAAGTTTGTTTAACGTTCGACTAATAATACCCCGTTTTCAATCATAATAAATTGATGTTTTATTAACTTGAATTATAAGGAAAACGTTATTTTAAGAAACATCTGCCCAAGTCATTATACGAATACAATAGTATGAAATTAAAAACAATAAATAAATTTAAAAAAAGCCAAAGCAATATTATATACCTATATGTGCTTATGTGTGTGCTTATGACCACAGGATATAAGTGATACCTTTAAATTTAGTAATGTTATTTCAGGGATTATTTCGGTGAATAAAAAACAAAGGGATATTATTATTGTCCTATAAAATCATTTATTCATATAACTGCACTCATAAAGTAATATTTTTGTGAGAAATATATACAATCAAATTTGTGAATTAATTGTATTCTAAGAAGTAAACAATAGGTATATGGTAGCTGAAATAGGTTATAAGTACTTTAGATTCAAAATTTTATTTAAATATCTATAAAAAAACTCCTTCAAGCGTTGTTTCGTACTTTCTCATATTAGGATCATTTGACAGAATTAAATAGAATTTTGATTTTAAAAAATCAACTAAAGGCTTTAATTTGTCTTTTGAAAAATCTACTTTAAAATTCCCACTTAAAATCATAGGTAATTTGTTTAGAAGACCCGATCTGGCTTCGTGAATTTTGGTGGAAATTTAATAATATTTCATTCTATCCATGAATTAATTTAATGGATAGTAAGACAGGTAGTTGACTGGGAAGAGAGGAATCTAGGTCAAAATCTTTAAGGAGGGATTTAATCAGAAGATTTATATCACATAATCTCTAGCTTATACTAGCTCTTTTGTCATTGTATGGAAGTTTTGTACAAATATATCCGGTGATGCTGCAAGGTAAGTATTCTTAATTATATTTTGTTTTCTTGTATTTAAATTATTTAATATAACTTTTTCTTAATACCTGTATACTTAGTTTTGTTGTTTTAATTTTGATTCTAGACTCAAAGTACATTTAAGTAATGTGATTAATATAACTATTTGTTCATTGCTATTCTGATTCGCTTACAAAAAATGGATTTTTATTCTTAAATTCAATGCAATATTGCTAATGGTAATTATATTATTTACTAAGTTCTATAAAAATTTGTCCTTTTTCTACATTCTGTTTAATTTTAGTACAGGATTTCTCTCTCTCTCTTTTTCCAAGCCTATTTTTTAAAAATATTACGTGTTTCATTTTCATGCTTCAACTAGGATTTGAAAGAGTCGGCGGACATAGAATGAGGTGGGG
>BMAV01001637.1:88343-110992 GCA_019973955.1 Trichonephila inaurata madagascariensis
GTCTTTTTAGGAAAGATAAATTCTTCCGTGGATTCCTTGCTTTTATTTTTGCGCTTTTTACATAACTTTTTCTTTTTAACTTTACACTCGGTTTTTTTAAAAGCTATCAGATAAATTTAATGGTTTAAATAAGGCCGAGGAGTAAATACAGCTAAAAATTTTAAAAAAAAGTGGTATGGCAGCTGAGATAGATTCCAGTAAGGAATCCAAGTATTAAGGTTCTTAGAGGAAATCTAAAACTGAGAGGTGTTTACATGATAAACAAAATGACTTGACAAATGTAAATAATTCAGCGTCTTTTGTGGGTGATATGCATGAGTGAGTAAAAGTTATATTTAAGTCACATTATAAAACTGAATAAGGATTATTGGTGACGGACCTCGTAATTTTGAACCATGATCAAGAAACAAGGACGACACTTATGATGATTATAGTTGTGTATAATTTTTAAATACACAAACTTTATCTTTTATAATAGTAGAAACCCCTTGGGAATGTAATATGATATTCAACCAATTAAGAAACATATTCAACGTATTTTAAAAAAATACACATTCAATCTATTCCATAAAATTCTACCAAAATAATTCACTGCTATTCGAACAGAATTTTCAAAATATTTGATAAACTTTTTAAAAATACTTCAATTTAACTATGAGAAGTTGGTGGCAGCAGGATTTTAATCAATTAATGAAACATTGCGCCCAACGTATAGCAATATTTGCAATGAAAAAGATACTAATGAATTTTACAAACAACTAGGTGATTCCTTTCTTTCTAATCAAAGTGCTGCAAAAGAAAGTAGAATCAAATGAAATGATTTAGTTTTTTAATATTTAGTTTAAAATTCAAATAATGAAAATGCTAAAATACAAATAAGTGCTATAAGAAAAAATACAAACAAGCCTTTTTACAATATTTTAAAAGTAGAGATAGAAATAATAATAATTATAAAACTTAAAAATAATTTTTTCCAATGAGAATCCTATCAAA
This sequence comes from Trichonephila inaurata madagascariensis, assembly GCA_019973955.1. NCBI lineage: Eukaryota > Metazoa > Arthropoda > Arachnida > Araneae > Nephilidae > Trichonephila > Trichonephila inaurata. The sequence continues at coordinate 89,337 of BMAV01001637.1, forward strand.
AGTAAGTTTGGTCATATAACCATGTTATTATGAGAAACATGACTCGTTATTTCCAAAATTCAATTCATCCCAAATCTTCCGTACATCGGTGTAAAAGGAAATTGTAAAAATACAGCCAGGTACTTATGAATCCCAAAGATAGAAAGATGTCTCAAGGCCTTATATATTGGACTATAATTTCAATGGAACCTCATTTCTTTAAATAAAAGAAAAATACTTCACGGAATATTTTTCTTTATAAAGCTCCTGGGCATCCAAAAACTAAAGGCATATATGGACTGTGAAAACAATTCTATCGTAGAGGATGCATTCAACAGAAAAATACTTATCCAGCAAACTTCAAAAAATGTATTCTTGTAAAAAGAAATTCTTTTCTCTCACTCTTTTTGAAGCTGACATTTTCTGCTTAACAAATTGTCCAGGTCTAAGAAGCTTAATGCAGCAATTTTTCGTGTATTTCTTGGCACTAGGCCCACGTAAGTGTTTCCCGAGTGTTTTCGTTAAATCAAATATTATACTTGTTTTCTTTTTTCTAAGGAATATTCATTATTTTAGGACAGTTTTACATCGAGAAACAAGATATCTCCTTTCTTTATTTTCCTTTTTATTGCAGATAATTTTCTGCTTGATGATTGGTTGAATGCATTCACAAATTATGAGATGAATTTAACGTTGGATGCTTTGTTATAACGTAATTACGACAAAAGGTGAAAGTATCATAAATCATTGAAGTACTTTAACTCCACTGGTTTTGTACAAATTTCTTCCTTAGAGAAGACACAGTGATAGAAAAAAAACTGACAAATAATTTTTCATTTACAATTTATCCATTGTTAGAATGTGCATCGTTTAAACTAGCGTTTTTATATACATTGTGAGTACGAAAACTATTTTCAATTGCAAGATTTATTTCTGCGTGGAGAATAGGTTAATTTAAATTGAACTTAAATGTTACAATTTTTTTTTCAGAATTAAATGTATATGTAATAATTCACTTAAGTTTTCTCGTAGAGTATTTTAATTAATATTGACCTTTAGCCCTCCAAGACTTCGTGTGATAACTATATTTTTGGGTTGATCTTCCTAACGGGAAATAACCACAACTTTACTTCCTAAAAATTAACAAGTAAGCGTTTTTATAACAGTGAACTTGTATTCCATAGGCTTTCAAAATTAGTATATATCTGGGTTTGGGGACGCGGCGTAGATAGGAAATTAACCATAATACTAACAGCGCTGCGCAATTGGAATGTGAGTTTTTTTTCTTTGGAAAAACCAGATGGTGTGCTTATATATGTTTAAAAATAACTGACTTTTGGATTATGTATACAAGTTCAATGTGTGTGGTCTGTATATGTATATAGTGTTGAAAATTTTATTTGTAGGTCCATTGATCCAGTTCTCATTTCAGAGTGGCTGACCCTGATGGATTGAAGATTTTTTTTTTTTTTGATGTGACGAAGACAGTGAATCTGGTAAAGCAAAGAAGAATGTTAAAATATCTAAGTTACGTGTTGTGTACGGCCATGTTTTTCCCTTCCTGTGGGGGAGGTTTTTTCTCGGTCCTCTCTCTCTCTCTCTCTCGCTAAATGGGGTACACCTTCAATAATAAGTGTGAAAGGGAAAATTTTGTGAGTGATATAATGAACTAAGAGAGCTAGTAGTTTTGGAGTGTTTTTTGAATGTAGGGCATTGTTGTGTAGAAATTAATGCTAATTTCGAGTTAGAGATTTTTTGTGAGTTTAAGTGCAAATTTTTAAAGTAAGTAATTTCTATCGGGTCATTAAGACCCTCAAATAAATCACGTTTCCTTCTTGTAGGAGTTTGTGACCGCGCTTTACGCAACTTTCAACTACTAATCCTCTTGGGGAATCTTTGGGCCAGCAATCGTGTTTATTTCACAGCCATCCCTCTCAGGAAGAAAGCATAAGATGCAAATTAGTTAGTGTATATAAAGTTAAAGTTTAATAATCGTAGATCAGTAGGAGCGGATCAGCTGAACACCGTGATACTAAGGTAAGAATTAGAATTTCGCATCGTGACTAAAGGATGGATATTAGCTACTAGAATAAATTAGTGAATCTAGAAGAGTATTAAGATAGGATTGATTAAAGTTAATCTATTCGGATTTCGTGGCTTATTCACATAATGTTGTTGCTTTATTTATATCACTCCAAGGGTTCCCTTTATAGATTGCTTGTTGTGGAATATTATCTTTGATAATAATAAATTAAATTTATTATGGATAGTCTTGGTCATTCATCTTTCCCTCCTACAGCTTTAGGTAGACAAGATGATGAGGAAGCGACTCCAGGGGTAAGATCATTACAGGTCTTCATTTCAGTCCAAAAACTCTTTTTGTATCTTCAATTGTTATGTCTCTTGAACTCCAATTTCTTTATTCCGAGGCCTTGTAGGTTAAACAACTTTTCCCCTCTGTATCTTATTTTATTTTATCGTACTTATATATATATATATATATATATATTGTTCAATGTTTCTATCGTTAATAAAATACTTTCTATTCATCCATTCAAGTTCAAATACATTTTTTTAAATTTGTAGTAGATGACACTTGATGTGAACACAGTTTTTCAGATATTAATTCATTAATTAAAATAAAAAAATAAGTAAATGGTTCCTGTAGCACAATGGATAGCGTATTGGACTTAAAATCTAAAGGTCGTGGGTTCGAATTCCACCAGGAATGGCCTAATTTCTCAGAATGTGATTTCTTTTTTACTATCCTATTTTATTAGAATAATTAAATTTAATTAATGAATTAATATTAACAAAAACAAACAAAATATAGTTCAACACCCTATATAGAAAAGAAAAATGGAAAATTGCATCGAAAATCGTTTTCTACTTTGTCAATATTGTGATTCTTTCATATTTATATAAATATTTCTATTACTTTTAACTATTTAATAAAAAGTAACTGAAATAAAATTTTTCTTTGTTGACCTTAAAAGGAATTGATTTAAAAAATATTTTGTATTACTTGTTAATAGACGAATGAGGCGAACTCGATGCAATTTTTAAAGCAAACCCATGACTAATGTTCGTTTCTCTTCCTTTCTATAGTATTAAACATAAAATGTCTTAGATTGTTTGAAATTTAATTAATGTACAAAAAGAAATTCTGTACCGTGCGCATTTTGTTCAGGTTCCGCATTACTTAAGGAAAAGATCAAAATGTTCTATAAAAAGAAATCGGGATAAGAAAAGCACCTTCCTTAGTAATCGATACATTTTCGATCAGCACGTTTAAAGCAACAAATGTGACACCAGACTCTATGCCTCACACTTCTCAAGTCACGCCTTGGCATAATGTGAATTTTTAAAGTTGAGGTACCAACACAGGTTTCGTTTTAGTCCCTTGGCCGTGGTTTAAAATAACGAGATCAGCTGTCAATACCCTTGTCTAGTTTCGAAGTGCAACATTTTGAAACAAGCAATAAATGAATTCATGCTACGTTAAGATTCCAGTATTGAACTGAACAGATGGAGCGTGACTTAACTACGTAACACAGAGACTTGAACCCACTACCATTTCATTTCTTTATCAATCCTTTCCGTATTAGACCACAAAACAGACCAATTTTTAGTTAACACATTTTTTTCATTCAATTTATTATAATCTTTAATTTATTATAATCTTTGATAAGCATGGTCTGCAGGAAAAATTGATATTCAAATTGAAAAGTCAGTCAATTCACCTATAAATAAACTTGAGGCATTCAATGCCTTTTTATGTTTAGAGATTGCTATGAGTTTTAGTTCAGTCAATTTTGAACTTATTTATTTCCTGATGTCTATTTCGTAAAAGCTGAATCGAATTCGAAGAATTATCACACTCCATCATACATTTCCTCTCTCTAGACAAGTTCCAAGAATTTCTAAAAGACTAATCTCTTTGAATAAGTAATTTGGAAATTTAAATTGGAACCCTAATCGAGAAAAACACTTGCCAGTTATTGAATTGATCTCCGTATGATGAGCTCATTTTATCACAGAAGCTGGTGGAATGAAAATCAAAGCTGTACAAATCAAATTTCCCAAACTTTCATCGGGATTTAATCTTCGAAGCTGAAATATTAACAGTTTCGAGAATTCAGACGCCTTATCGAATTAAATTCCCCATATTTAGGAAAATCAGATTAAAGGATATGTCCGACTGTTAATTAAGGAAAAATAGTAAAGTAAGTATTTTAAATTTCTAATCTCTTTTCTGATAAAGTATTCGAGTTTCCAATCTGAAGTTTGCGTTTGTTTGAATAAAAGGAACGCGAACGAAATGCACAAAGAAAAATGTACGTCTCGATTTAAAATTGCAGTTTTGTAGGAAGCTTTTTATTTCATCTTGTCTAGTTTAAAATTACCGAATCAATCTAAAGATATGTTTTGAGACTTAGAGAGTTTTAACTCCACCATGTGTCTAATCTTGAAGGGAAATGTATTCATAATTATAAAAAGAAAAAAAAAAGAAAAGAAAATGAAATGAAATTTGAAGTACTAAAAGAATGTTTTGAAAAAATCCTGTGAACTAAAAATTTTATGATTGTATGATATTTATTTAGAAACACACACACAATTCTTGCTTTTTGTAAAATAACTGTTAATTTCAATACATTGTACACCCAACTCTTTTTATACAGTAGATACGTATCTTAGAAAACAATATAAAAGAAAATCGTGTAAAAAAATACATGCGACATATGTTATACTTCGGTTAATGTTCGACAACTTTAAAACATCATGTAAGTTGAAAATTCTATAAATATTTCTCTCCCCCTCCAAGTAAAAAAACCATGCAAAAAAGTCATGCGAAAAAATCAATGTTACATATTTATAAAACAACAACAATTCATTTTTATTACAAAAAAAAAAAAAAAAAAAAAAATTAAAACTTCATGTATAGTGAAAATTCAGTCTATATAAGTACATAATAAATCAAGTAAAAATTCAAATTGAAATTACGAATATAACTATTAACTAGCAACTATTCACATCGCTACTTAACAAGCATGCGCGTTTATTACGAACTGGATCAAAAATGCTATTGGTGCACCTTTGAAAATCCCCAAACAATGACGTCATCTTGCAGGTTTTATTTATTTCTAATAAATATTAATTCTTATTCTGAAAAAAATTATTAAGTATTGTTGTGAGTGGAAACAGTTTTTGTTTTGTTTACAAAAGAAATAAACGAATGAACGAGACAATGTGGAGCCGTTGTTTTAATTTCTTTACTTAACTACTGTTTCAATGTTTAAATACTTAACATCTGATGCCAAAAACTAATTGAAAGAAATCAGGGAATTTTCATTTACGTGAAATATTGAAAACTATATAAGTGAAATATACTTTTATTATGAAGTACGATGCATTTTTTTTAAACAATAGCACCAAACAATATACTGGCGAACTTAAAACGGGAGAGAGATCTATGATATGTTTAGCTGTAACTCGCTTGATAACTAAAGGGAAAGAAGTGCCGCAATGTAACAATATGGATTATAAACTAGTACTTTGGAAGAAAAGAAAAAATAATTGATCAAAGTTGACGAAGAAGTACATAATGTGTGATGAATACGAACAAAACGTAGTTGAATGGGAAAAACACGAAGACAACACCAAACTGCCAATTTTTCTCGCCAAAAAGAAAATCCGAGAAGAATCCGATCAGGTAATTTCTGAATTTTTACCCTCTACTGTGCAAATACCAAATACTAATATATAAGTGAAATTACCCGCAACTGCAATAAACACATTGTATGGAGACGTAGAAGAATTTTTAAGTTTCTGGGTGCGTATTCAATCCCGTGTAATGACAATTACGACTCTCTCGCTAGTCCACAAACACGTTTTGTTTAGGATTTTTGGATGGTAAAGCAAAATGACTCGTCAACGGAATGGGTGTGTTTACTGAAATCTATAATACTGTTAAATATTTGTTTTCGGATTATCCAAACCCACTTAGACATTTGAAAAAACAAATCGCCACTCCTCAAGCTTTGAGTGCAGCAAATATTGAATGCAGTAGCACTACAAGCTTCGAGTGCTCTTGGTGAAAAAATAGATAATTAGGGTCCTGTTCTGGTTCCAAAAATTCAGAGTTTTTCCAGAGGAGATGGTTACAAAATGTGAATCATTCATGCGAAAAGCGAGTCCCTTTCTGAAGGAAACATGTCGAAGATGATTAAGGTTTTGTCTGAAGAAATGGAAGGAGCTCTTACAGATTTGAAAATAAAAAGGGATACAGTTATGGCATCGTTATCTCCTACTACTGTCTTCTACGTAAATACTAAGCGTACTTCTGAGCTAATTGATTGATTGAATATTAACGTCGCACTATTCAGCTACATGAGGGCTTTTGGTGACGGACATTTTGAACCATGGTCGAGTGACGTGGATGACACCTGAGGAGATGGCACCCCCTCACCTAACTACCACACCACGGGAGGATGTTTCAGCTCTCGACAGATTTAACGTGCATCGCTGCCCTACATGGCGGGTCTTTAGTGGTACTGGGCTCGAACTCGTGACAAGGCAAGCCACGATCCGATACCTATACCACTCGGCTACCGTGGCCACTTCTGAGCTAAACAAAAATAATCATACACCTTTTTGTGCCTTTTGTGAATCGGCAGGCCATTAGGCTCAGAAATGGGAAACTCTAACTGATAATACTCGCATTCAAAAGCTAGAAGGCTCTAGTCGCTGCTTTTTATGCACCAATCATGGACACAAAATGACAAACTGTCTTCTTCAAGATTTTGCTCACTGCACGAAGTGTCAAAAGAAACCCCACGCTTCAATTTATCCACTAAATCCAAAACACTTGTATCCCAAACAATGAAGTGAAATGTTTGGAGACACTAACAGTACAAATAATTTATGTTTTACATTCATCTTGCATTATTAAGTTGGTTCTAAATGCAAAAAGTCTGTTTGACCTGCCATTATTTTACAATTTAAAAAAAATACCAGTTTTTAATATGTTTTCAAACTTTTATAAAATGCTCAATTTTTAAAATTTTTTCAGTCATTTTAAGTGATTTATTTTTCTTGGATTATTGTAAACAAAAGTTAGTATGGATTTAAAAATATGTTCCCTTGTTGATTTTTAATATTTATTTTTCTATAAATAAACCTGGAAAAAACCTGAAACTTTTTAAAATATTAATTTTAGCATTTTTTTAACAAATAACTAGAGATCTCAAACTTAAATCCATCCGAACTTTTATAGAAAATATGTTTGGGAGTATCTACAAAAAATTTCAAGACTACCTAGAACAGAAAAAAAGCCCCTTAGGGATTAGAAAATACCCACATCATATAAAATTTAAAAGTCCGAGGAAAACGCATTTAAAGTTTGTAAAGGCATAAAACAAAAACTAATTATGCATGTAAAGCTCTGATTTTTTAAAATTATATTTTCCAACTTATGTTCTATATCAAAACACTACTTCAATGAATTTTGACTGAAAACATTTTTTTTTAAATTCAAAAAATATTTTTGCATAAAATTGATAGTGATTGGTGTTACGACACTAACTAACACTATAACTAATTTCACACATCTGAGGACTGCTCGCATGTACATTACTGGCCTCACAGGTATAACACAGCTAACCCGATGCATTTTGGATGGAGGTAGCCAACAAGCTTCGTCGATTCAAGCCTTTTTGACAAACCGAACCTTTTAGTTGTTAGTTCTGAAAAACAAAATGTATATACCTTTGAATCACCTGCTTTGCCACAGGTCATGTGAGGGTGTGTTCAATTTTCACTTTCGAGTGTGTGGAATAAACACTCTGCTGTGATAACAGCATTTGAAAATTCCTACAAATATACTTCACATCCCGCAGCCCTGCAGACATTGTTCGCTTTGCTAAAAGCCAAAAGCTGATGCTTGCTGATCCTCCAGAAGACTCCTACTTACCTATGTAATTGCGTATTGGTGGTGATTTTTATTGGCATGTGGTTACACACAATAAAGTCGCCAATTAAGGATGAAGATTCTTTTGTCATGATACCTTCGATTGATGGATCGAGAACACACACTACTATCACACAGGATCTAGAAGTTCATCATGTTTCTGTTCAAACTTCTAGTGATCGTCTGTATAACCAAAAGCGATGTTTATGTGTGGGAATTGGATTTCATTAGAGTCATAGACACTCAAATCAAAAGGAAGACTGTTCGAGAGATAGAAACTATGGCAGAATATTCAAAATCCTACCAAACTGAAGACAATTGTATAGTTGTGTTTCTGCCTTGGAAACCTACAGCCACAAAGTGGCCCACGAATATGGCTAATGAAAAAAAAAAGTTTTGATTCTCTCCAGAAACGACTTACATCTAATAATGACTTGAAGAAAGCATATGATAAGGGAAAGCTAAATTACATCGAACAAGAACACATTGAAGTCTGTCAGCTAGAAACCTCGAATGAAAATACAATACATTGCTTACCCCTTTATGCTGTGAAAAAAGAGAAACTTAACGAAACAAAATTCCGAATTGTTTTCGATGCCTCATCATATGATCCTGGAATGCCATCACTGAATGACACATTAGAAGTCCAAATCTTCTACCTGAAACTGTTGGGTGCCTTCTCAGATTCCGAACTCATGAGCTTGCAATCACGGGTGACGAGAAGCAAGCTTTTTTATAGTTGAGTTTACACAAAAAGGATAGAGATGCCACAAGATTTTTCTGGTACAAATTTTTACAAAGCAAGACTTTCACGAACAAAATAACTACTTGAAGATTTACTCGTCTATCATTCGGACTAGCCTGCAGCCCCTTTTTGTTGTTGGCTGAAGCAAGAGAATTGGCTTCAAAACACAGACAATGCCACAACTTTTCTACCTTACACTGTCATCAAAAAAACGCTCAACAGTTTTATGCTGAAAATGGTATTCGGTGGAAATTCAATGTAAAACGCGCGGCTTGATAGGGAGAATGGTGGGAAAGAGGTTGGTTGGAATAATTAAACATTGCTTAAGAAAAACTCTGGGGCGAGAATTGTTGGACGAAGAGAACCTTTGCACCGTGTTGTTAGAAGCTAAAGCCCCTATCAACAGTAGATCTTTAGTGTAAAGAGGAAATTGGTGATACCGAAGAAGGCTTGATCCCCGGTCACTTCTTAACTGGTCAAAAATTGACTGAAATTCCTTTGGTCCTGGAACCCACACTTACCCGTATCTTGGAACAACAAGATTTATTAAATCAATTTTGGAAGAGATGGTCGAAGGAATAACTATTACAATTACGTATCTTTCACCAAGTGCGTGGTAACCAAAACTCTACCAAAACTAGAATTGGGGACGTTGTCTTGTTGCAAGAAGACGTCACACCCAGACACAGCTGGAAAAAAGCACGAGCGAAGGAGTTAATCCCTGGTCGTGACGAGAAAGTTCGTACTTGTATGCTGCGTACTAAAGGACGCTCCATCCCCGACCTGTACAGCTGGTTATCCCCCTGGAGGTTGAACAGGATGGGAAGGATGTTGCACGTTTGAAAATCCCAAAACAATGACGTCATCTTGCAGGTTTTATTTATTTCTGATAAAAAATATTAACTCTTATTCTGATAAAAATGATTAAGTATTGTGAGTCGTGCAAAAGTTTTTGTTTTGCTTACAACAGAAATAAATGAATGGAACGAGACAATGGCACTGTTGTTGTAATTTCTTCACTTAATTTCTGTTCCAGTGTTTAATAACTTAACAGCTATCATCAGTGGATGGGTCATATATGTTTAACACAAGTGTCGGTTTTGATTCAGATGAAGAATTCCCTTTCGTTAGTAACGGCCCCAGTTAGTGTTTTTTTTGTTGTTGTTTTGTTTTGTGTTGCTACAAAGTCATTTCTTAGTGGCTGTTGTAGGCGACTACACTAAACTTAAGATAACGTTAAAATTTTAATGTACGCGCTCTATGTTAGGATCATTTTGAGTAAGAAAATTCTATTCCATACTTGTTACAAACTTCAAGCCTTCGCAAATTAAATCCGCTGTTAATAGCTGAACTTCACCTTCGACTTCATTATTATCAATATCATTACTGTCATAAACTGTAATACATATAACCAAACGTCTTCATCCAAAAGGCTCGAATCCCTAAATTTTTGGGGGGATTCGGGCTAGAACAAAATAATTCTTGTAAAATTTTTAAAAAAATCGTTACATTAATGCACAGTGTTATTTTAAAATCGTGTAAAAATAGACCGTGGGGGAAAAAACGAGTTTGGTGTGTATTTACATCAACGTATACTGCATATGTCTCTCTCTGCATATGTGTCTCTCAATTACGCTTCATTTTTTCATTGTTTGCGTTTTCATACATTTATTCCTGTTTTGAATTTAATATATGAACTTGTGCATCATATATACAAATATTTTATTATTTATTTTTCTAGAGTAAAAAATCAATTATTTTCAAGATTCTATTCATTATAACAGCTCACAACTTCACATGAGCTGAGCATTTTTTATATAGATTGTTGAAAACATTCGCTTTATGAATTAGTATGAAATGAATTAGTTCTAGTTTCTTTTGCAATTTTAATGAAATCAATTCACAATTTTTAATGAGTAACAAATCACTGCTTTTTAAACTTGAAAATTTGAAAAAGAGTTTAATAAATGCTAATGAATTTATTTTAAACTACATGAAGAAAGTTAAGTCTCAGTGATTTTGAGGAATGTAAAAAGTATTCATCCATTGAAGCCATTGCATAATTTTATAAGCTTTCTGTGATTGAATCAGTGAGTTATTTGTTATGTAACACCACTCCTCTTGAGGCATATATACGATGCAATTGAAGTACAGCAGACAGTACAAAACTTTTATTAGATTCTAAAACAATATGTCATTCTTAAGCAGAATTGGTTATATATTTGTATAAAGACACATAACGAAATTTAATTCGTAATTGGTAGAATACGTTATGGAATTGAGTCAGTCATTAAGAATTGTCTTGCTTCTAAAACACAGAAGTTCTTGTCTGATTTATGATTTCTATTTATCTGTGCAAACAGGTATTTCCTTGAAAGATTTCATTGACGAACAATTCGAAAATAATATTTACTAAGCTAACAATAGAATTTTATAAACTGGAGAATAACCATTTCTTCTGGTACAATGAATGGAAAATGGACGTAGACAACACAGCCTTGTTGCAATACCAAAATCATGTAGGCATCAGTATTTTATGAACCATGTAAGGCCAAAAAAAGAGAAAGAAATCGAAGAGAGAAAGGAAAGTTTTGATTCGACTTCCCTTTGCTGTCGTTTTTGTAGTTAATCCCCCAGAATCTTAAGAAACCGAGAAGGAAATCCCGCGAAGAGGTATATTTCCATGACAGGTCCATATAACTCAAGATATGCTCTGCAGAAACCGGGTGAACTTAATGTAACCACTAGCAAGGCTTGGGAGTGCAGTCGGAGAGTTTCGGTCACACTCAAGGGCTAGAGCCAGATCGAGTTGTTTATCCATATACCAAAGATGGGTAAGAGGTCACCTCCTATTCACTATATTTTATGATTTTTTTCAAAGTATTTAATTACAGAAAGGGAGGAAGAGGAATCTTTTGGAGAATTAAGACCCTCTTTTTGTAGTTTTTCCATTTTTTTATTGCGTAAAGTTCGACAAGAGATGAGATCCACTGAAAATGGGTATTGTGGTGCAACAAAAAACATCAGATTTGTGTAGGACATAGAAACTGGTTCTGTCACTGACAAGGAACGAATTATCCAGGTTTTGGAAGGTGGTACACATATAAAAAAATCAAAGTATCACTAAAGTTTTTCGAGGTTAGAGCAACTTCAAATCCTTCATCAATTGCTATCAATTAGTTTCTCAAAACCGATCCGAAGTCCGCATTAATTTTTTTAAGATTTAGTCTTTTCTAGGGGAGGTATCAGTGCAGTATTGTTATCTTCTTGATCAGATATTTTGCTACCATCAGAATAAATTTTACTGGCTTTTTATTGGAGTTAATAACCTTCAATATAGTGGGACAAAATCTTTCTTAAAGTCAAGAGAAGGATAGTCATAGAGCTATTGGATCTTGTAAAGTCCCTCTGAAGGATTCAAGAAACATTGTAATGACTAAGATTCTACATCACCGGTAAATAAATTCAAGGACTTAATTTGACTGATATGGCCATTCTTTCATTAATCTTTATCGATTTCTCCAGTAACTGATATACCACAAGTTTTCTCTCACCCAAAACTACCGAATTTATTGCAGTACTTGAACAATCCGTCATGGCTCCGATATTGAAAAATTGCAAGTATACCTAAGAAGAAAAAAAAACAGTTCCAAGGGCAAAGGTGCTTCAATCCAGTAATTATACGGGTTGTACTTTATCTGGAAACGATGTAATTCCATCACGCTTGAGACAGAGGTACAATAATAAATTGGAAAATCATACACGAAAATTGATTGAATGAGCGTTTGTGACGAGGCTTTATCGGGTATTCATACTAATCCTCTTGGGGAATCTTTAGGGCCAGAATTGAGTTATTTCATATCCAATTCTCTCAAAAAAAAAACTGTGATATGCAGACTATATATATATATATATATATATAATTAATAGATATATAATGGAGCTTTAGTATTCGCTTGTTAGAATAGAAGAAGGAGAAAAGAAAATTGAGATGTTGAACGCCGTGAGAGCTGTTGATAAGATAATAAAAATAGAAGCGTAATTATAGAACGAGCTTTAGCGTGTTAAGGAATTTAAGACAGATAAAGAGTCTTAGGATAACTTCGCATAAAGATAAGTGATTAGGATTCCAGGTGCTATTTACTTAAAATTTAGAAATACGTTACATCACTCCTGATTGCCTTCCTATAGTAAGGCTTGCTTTGTTCAATATATTTGGATAATAATAAAATGGATTTATTATGACTAGCTTGGGTGATCAATTCTTACCTGCCACAAATCTAGGTCGCGTAGATGAAGAGATGGTACTCCCAGGTCGGGGGAATCCCAATGGCGCCCAACTAATTTTCCCAAGGGCAGTTTAATTTCCCCAACCCAGAGGTAGGAGTAGGATCAGGTGTAAGGGTCTTACCCGTATATTTTTTTCTGAAACCTAGAATGTGGATCAGTTCTTTGAGGGTATTGAGAGCAATCTAATATTTTATCAGATACCCATAAGAGAGAGTCTAGCCTGTGCATATTTGAAGGATTATCTCATGGGACGTGCTAAAGATTGGTACGAGGTATTAGGTTATGCCCTGGTGCAGGGTGAGGAAACTGATTTCTATCCGTTAAGACAGGTGTTGAAAGAATGTTTTCCGGTTGTACGAAATAAGGCAGAATTAGAGGCCTGGGGTTTTTCGTGTCTTGCCAGACAAGGAATCAAGCTCCGGTGGATTTTGTTTACGAATTACTGAAGTTGAAAAAAGCCCTTAAGTTAGAAATGACAGATCTGAATTTAATTCAACATATTGTTAGTCGACTCGAACCTCGGGTGCAGGATTCTGTTGAGGTCAGAAACCCCACCACTAGAGCTCAGTTGTTACAAGTGATCTCAACATTTGAAGAAAGGTATTCGTCCATTTGAAACTCAGGGTTCGAGTACAAATTATATTAGGGAAAGACGAGAATGGGATATGTGTGTGTCGGATGTCTACCAATGATAGTAGAAATAGAAATTGGAAGAATATAGAAGTTTTGGATCGACAAAACGATAGGATGGATAATTATAGAAGTACATACGGGAATGGACCTCAGTAGAACCCGAGGAACCATGGATTTGAGAACAGGAATCGGTTTGACAGGGATAATCGTGGATTCGATAGTAATAACAGATGATATCAGTTCAGAAATAGGGGTCCGAGTGAGAATTTTAATCGAGGGGACCCAAAGACATGGTGGTCGTCTAAATTCCTTAAGGGTTCGAGTTGATCAAGATGATCAATCACAAAATGTAAGGAATGCTCCTATTACACTTTCAGCTATATGCATGTCTCCAGTAGAACTTCCCTATCTACCTATTATTTTGAATGAAACATTTACAAAAACACTGTGGGATACTGGGGCAGAAAAATCATTTATATCGGAAGAGGTTTATAAAAAATATTTTTTTTATAAACCAGTTAGAAAATCTCGAGCCAAAGTGGTGATGGCACAAGGTTCCAAATTTAAAAATATAGGGATAGTTGAATTGCAAATCAGAATACGAGAAATTATTAAAAACTGGCAGTTTCACATATTGGCGGATATGTAATATCCTTGTATTTTAGGGGTTGATTTTATAAGGGGATCGAAAATTGTTCTGGATTTTCATAAAAAATCATTAGCGATTAAAGATTCGCAAATGGAAGAAATTCAGGTAGATGAGAGGAATTTAGGTATTGATTTCTCAAAATCGAAGTTAAATGTGGTGGCAGATGTATCATCTGGAAACCATGTTGAAAGTATAGGGGATATATATATATATATATATATTGCGTGTGCAGTGATTAGAGATTTGGTACTTGCGTCCCGGGAGCAATTAATCGAGGAACAACGAAGGGACTCTCAGTTAGGTCATATATATAGAAACCTTGAGAACCCTGAGGAAAGCTCGGTTAATGCGACAATCTGCAAAAACTGGTCTCGCGATTTTAAAATTGTAAAAGGCTTGTTATTTTATGCGAAATACGCAACCACTCTTTGAGAACTGAGAGTGTATATTCCGGAATAATTACGAATTGAAATAATGCGAGAATTTCATGACAAGCCCATAGCAGGTCATTTAGGGGGAAAAAACGTATTTAAAATTCCGTGATGTTTGTTATTTTCCCTATATGAGAAAAACCGTTTATCAACATGTGTTGGCATGCAACGTATGCCCGATGAATAATTATAAGAACGCGTTAGCAGCTGGTCACTTAATACCGATTGAAACTAGTTATCCGAATGAGATAATGACATTAGATTTGTTAGGCCCCTACCCAGCGTCGCGAATAAAAAGAAATCGCTCTATTTTAGTAATCACTGATCACTTTTCGAAGTGGTTAGAGGTGATACCCCTCAAAAAGGCTTCAGACAAAATGATTGTGGTTACCCAATTTGAAAATTATATATCGCGTTATGGAGCTCCTGTAAAAATGATAAATGACAACGTTCTCCAATTCATATCCGAAGTTTTTGAACATTTAAGTAATCGATTAGTCATACAGCATGTCAAAACGGTTGTGTATAGACCTAAATTGAATAGAACGGAAAGAGTGAATCGGAATCTTTTGCAAATGATTGCAAGTTTCATAAATGATAATCACAGGACCAGTTCTTAAGAGAGTTCGCTTACGCCTTGCGAACGGAAGTGCATGAGACCACAGGGAAGACCCCATCAGAGTTGTTTTTGAGTAGAAAACTTACTACCCCGTTTCAAAAATTGGTGATGGTGTCCGATGGAGCAAAATTTACGGTGAGTAATATTGAAAAATTATTTGAGGAGGCTAGAAAAAATACTAAAGACGAAAAATACGCGCAGTATTACAATAGAAGGAAGCGAGATGTTAATATTAAGGTAAATGATTGGGTGTTGTTACGACATTCAAACCAAATTTGAGGGTCCCTACAGAGTGTTGTGAGTACAGAATAATAGTTTGATCATTTGGAAGGCAGAGAGAGGTAAAAGTACAACTGTTAATATAGATCAAGTGCGAATTTACCATCAGAGAAAAAGTAATGAGAGGGTGATAGAGGCTGGAAGTTCAGATTATCAATCGAGTAGTTTCGAGGAGGGGATCAGATCAGCCACAAAGTCTTATGAATAGTGAGTTACAAAAAAACAAAAAAAAAAAATTACAAAAGACATATTGTCGTTATTGTTGCGAGAAGTTGGTTACATACATAAAAAATAAATGAATTTTAGATTTTAAAAAAAAATAATAATAAAAAACCAGTATTGTGGCTGTTTTAGAAATCACTTGTCTAACATATAGAGAAAATTGAATTCTGATACTTTAGGAAGAGAGAGTTTTGAGTATATTAACATTTAAATCCATAATGAAAACTTTCAAAATGTCGTATAATCGCATGTTCCCAGTTCATTACTTTTACATATTGATACATTATTACAAGGCATTAAAGATGTTTTATGGTTAACTTTGATGTAAGTAATACATCACAAAACTAAAAATTCTTTCAAGATTGATACAGAATTTGTGGAAAATCGTGTAAATTCTCAGACATTTTTAGCTAAAAAGCATTTATCGTAACACAGAAAATGACAATTTTTATTAAATTGTGCGGAACAAAAGTTACCTGATAGTATCATTTATCGCGCTTGTTTGGCGCAATTTTTTTAGTACAATTCTAGGGTGGGTGATACTAAAGCTATGCATTTTTGAAATATTCCTCAGACATTTTTAGCTAAAATGCAGATTTCGTAACACAGAAAAATGACCATTTTGAAAATTACATAAAATTATTAAAAATTATATATATAAAATCACATAAAATTATTAAAAATTAAAATTACGTAAAATTATTAAAAATTAAAATTACATAAAATTATTAAAAATTAAAATTACATAAAATTAATTATTAATTGAAATTACTTAAAACTATTATAAATTAAAATTAATTAATAATTAAAATTATTTAAAAGTACTATTAATTAAAATTATTTAAAATATTTTTAACTAAAATTAATTATTTCTTAAAATTATTTAAAATATTTTTAACTAAAATTAATTATTAATTAAAATTATTTAAAATTAATATTAACTAAAAATTAATTAGTATTAATTTGAAATATTTAATTAATATTAATTAAAACTATTAAAAAATTATTTAAATACATTTATTAAAATTATTTAAATACATTTATTAAAATTATTTAAATACATTTATTAAAATTATTTAAATATTTTTTTTAAATTAAGTAAATTTATTTAAAAAGGACTTATTAAGTATTTCATATAATTATAAAATAATTAATTCAATAATAATATATTTTATAATTTATTTTATATTATATATATAATATTTCATTTATAGTACATTATATTTCACATTATAAAACTATTTGTAAATAATTTTTATGTAAAATATCATTTAATATTTATTTATAGTAAAATACATATATTATTTATTTATATAAAAATATATTTGTTAAACATTATATAGATATATAAATATTTATCTAATTACAGTAATTTTTTTACTTTATATAATGTAAAATAATTATGTAGAATATCATTCAATATTTAATAAACCTTTCATAAATAATTTATTTAATTTTATGAAATAATTAAGGGAATTGAAAGAAAAAAGTTTTCCGCGTGATTCGAACTCGGTTCCAACCGCATTCAAAGCAGATTAGCCAACCGAGCCACTGGGCCAGTGAAAAAAATTGAAACTTAATTGTATAAAAGCTAAGCATGAATTTCGAACGCTGTTTTCTCCGAATTGACTGGCCATTCGACGGAATTACATAAAGGATTGAACACCCTAATGGATTACTACTATTACACCAAGTCTCGACCTGAAATGATTTTCCTTAGTCGTGCCCTCACCTTGTAAGAGTTCACACACAATCTGATTTATTCATCAATTGCAAAATATCATCTTCTGAGAGAATTCTTCTTCTTTTAGACACATGAAAAAGTTTTTGATTAAAAGTTAACACAGTATTAAATGAAAAATAGTAAAAATGTATCAGAAAAGTTTATTATTTAAAAAATATATGTATATTTAAACCACAAAATACTAACTCCCACCGGAAAACCCAGATTTCTTTTTTGGGAGAAGCGGAAAAAAATGGATGCAGATATCTGTGGAAAGGATAAAAATACCATACTCCTCAACAAATGTATGAAAAAGAAAATTAATTGCAATAAAGAGAGGGATATTTATGTATATAATATATATATATTTCATTTTTATGTAGACTTTCATCAAAATGATCGAAACAGAAAAGAAAATTCACATGTTAAGTACTTACCCTTACATCTGCAGTGACTCAAGTAAAACCCATCCCACACGATCGTGCGGGTAACGAAATCCCGAGTCCAGAAGCCACATTAAAAGAGTATAATTATTTTTTTTTGTCTATTTTACAATTATTTAAACATTAATAGAAAAATTTGTGTCCAAGCAATTAGAAATATATTGATAATTACCTTTTTACGACAGATAAAAAGAAGAAGTGTTTTTGTTGTATTTGAAAACAAAGCTATATTTGCCAGCTGAAAGTAAGACATGGACCACAATCATCGTCTTTTGATAAAACGTAACACTGTATGATTTCTGCAACTCGGCTCAATCGTTAGGATTCACGATTTTCTTACATACGACTATTCCAGAAGCAAAAATGTAGCAGCTGTAGATGTGATATATTTGGGCTTTCGTTCCCCTCATCATAGCGGTCTCTTCTGCTTCACTTTCATGACTTCGTATGGACTGAAACATTTTGGTCTGAGCTTTAAGCCGGTCCCAAATTGTGTCCGTTGAATAGCAACCAAGTCACCAATTTTGTACTACTGAGTCTTCTTACGTGTTTTTATTATATTTTTGACTATTTTCCTCCTGGAGTTTCAAGATTTTCTTTTTGGCATCCACTCATTCGATCTGCCATGAAGGAATTTATGCTTTCTTGTTTGAGCAAGTCAAGGATTTTCAAACCTTATTTTGTTCACAGTTTTATACCAGTTGGATGCTCAAAAGGTGTGTGATGGGTGTTGCTTCTTGAAACAGTAGAGTTTACTGTTTTCTGTACTGCAGGTAGAAATTGAAACCACTTAGTGAGATCTGCGATATATAATGTGTATTCACCGGAATTAGAGTACTATGGATGTTTTTGACTTGTCCATAGCCCCTTGGAATGCCGGTAGTGATGCTCAAATGATGAATGTTCTCACTTTCACAGTACTCCTGAAACTGGCTTGAAGTGAATGACATTGTAAGTTATAATACGATTTGGATTTCCAAATGTCACCGCCTGTTGTTGAAGCGTCTGTATTGAGCAGATGTAAACGTGATATATCCAAAAGAATTTTGTAAACACATCTATTACACGGAAAATATGGTTATAATATTTGCTTGTAGAAGCTAAGGGACCTAAAAAATCAATGTGGTGCATACATCAAGGGACGTCATCCTCTGGGATAGGATTTAAGAATTCTTCATCTTTTCCTTGTTTCCTCTTCACAGGAATACACTCGATGCGATTCGACATGACATTCTCCACACATTTTCTGATATTAGGAAAATAAAAACTTTGCTTCACAAGGTTTTCAGTTTTATTTTTACCTACACGACTTATTGGGTGGATTTTTTTAACTACTTCCCCTGTTGCATTAACTGGGGAACGACCAAAAGATCAGGGTCGTTGACAATTTTGTAGAGAATATTATTGCGAAGTCATTGATTTTTTTACCTGCCACAGGTTGTGTTAGCGACTGAATATATTCATCGTGTTTTTGGATATGAATACTTTTGGAAGTTATTTCATCATGAGTTATCAGCATAAGATATCGATCTAAACAATTGACATGTTTTATTTGTTTACCTGGGTGATTTACAATTTCATAATTAAAATCTTCTAAGAATAAGGCCTATCTAGAAATTTTGGGGACTAACTGTGTTTTACTCATAGTTTTTTTTAAATGCCGAACAATCTGTTATAATTCTAAGCTGAGTGCCAACAAAACAGCTGCGGAGTTTCTTTGAAACTTCAATAATTACTAAGACTTCAAATTCGTAACTTGAGTATTTCTACTCTTGCGGGGATCTTTTCTTACTCATATGATGTATCGGGTAAAATTTATCATTCGACTATTGAAAGGGAATGGTACCACAACCGAATTTACTAGCGTCCGTATGAAGTTCAAGATTTGCATTTTGCCTAAAAGTGTTTAGTACAGGATTCTCAGAAAGCTTGTTTTATTGTTTGATACGCTGATTGTTGTACGAACCCAAAATGAAATACTGTTGTCACGAAGTAAGTCGCACAATGGCTTAGTTATTAATTTATAATCCTAAATAAATTTTAAAAAATAACCAGTGAGGCCAAGAAAACTTTGTATCTGTTTAACAGTTTTGGGTTCTGGAAAATTCTGAACTTCAGCAGTTTTATCCAAATAAGGGTTGGTTCTACCTTTCTCGATTATGTAGCAAATAAGCTCAATTTTGGATTTAATGAATCTACATTTCCTTAAATTTAGCTCTAATCCGTATTTCGACGCTGCAATACCCTTAATAAACGCTTTATGCCATCAATATCAATGGAACGGTATAATAACGTCACCCATATATATAATTTCCATTCCCTTCTTAAGAAGATCGTGAAACATGATTAATAAATCTTTGGAAAATGCTTGGGCTGTTGCAAAGACCAAAGAGGACTTTATTAAATTCGTACTGTCCATCGTGTGTGACAAATGAGATAAATTATTTGCTGTATCTTCTTCTATTTCCACAGGAGAGAATCCCTTTTTTAAATCGAGAGTTCAGAAAAACTTTCCAGAGTGCAACTGGTCTAGAATTTCTTCCATCAGGGATAATGGATACTTATCTTACACTTTTAACATTTCACTTACGGAAATCAAAGTAAAGTCTCAAGTTCCCATCTTTCTTTTCACATAGCACTAATGGTGAGCAAAATAATTGGAACAACTTTCCCTAACAGTACTTCGACCTAACCACTGAGTTATTCATTCATTCACTTTCTGTTTTTCAGAATAAGAGAGTGGTCCTGCTCTTCGACATACAGGGACATCTTGTAATACAAAATTCATTTTTAATCTAATGTTTGGATCAATAACATGCGATAAATCAAAGAGACAATCATCAACTACATCTGCAACATGAAATAAAAAATAATCATCACCACTGCTATGGGAAATAATCCCGTCTTTACCAAATGTAAACTGCGTTTGTTGTAAAAATTCAATGCCAGTGATCACATCAAGGGAAAATACATCATCATCAAGAATTCAACGGGCTCACGCGTTTTTTCATTAACATGCCCTTTGGGTTCTTTGGGGCCAGAATTAATGGCAACTCTTCCAACTAAACCCAAGAAGTGAAGCGTAAAAGAAAGATGCAAATTAGGAAGCTTTTAAATATCTGAAGTTAGAGAAAGCGAGGTGGCATTTTGGGGAATGTTATGATAATCAATGATTCAAGCATGAAGAGGTTTGAGAAAGATTAAGTGACAGCCAACAGAAGTTATTCCTGACATAGAGCCATTAGGTCAAGGTGCATACCATTGCACTCCAGTAAATACGCAACTTCCAGTAAGATTCTATCGGTGGATCGAAATTAAGGTAGGAGTGACTATTTAATATTAGGATCTGTGATAGTATTGGAATTGAGTTTAAGCGAGTTAGTTATTGATAGTGGTCCGGGTTACGCTACTTCGGTATTATATATATTGTGTGTTTAGTCATCGTAGATTCTCTCCCTTATATTATTATTATTATCTAATCTGTTAGATGTTTAAGTTTTAAGATCTTAATAAAGTCAAATTAAGATCATGGACGCTTCTAGTTCTTTCGTTAATCCTATACCTCTAGCTCACTCTGATAATCAAGTAGAAGGGCACCCGAGGGGGCCACTTCACAAGAACATTGATTGGTGCGGGAAGAGTATTATTTTGAATGGTAATGTTGTCCTGAAAGA
>BMAV01001637.1:111092-152861 GCA_019973955.1 Trichonephila inaurata madagascariensis
CTCTAAGCAGTCTGCACGTAATGTCTTGCCATTCTGGAGATGCTTCGAAAATGCACCGCACGTATTTTTTTGCCGTCAGGTGGGGTTTCCAAAAGCGATTGAGCCGTATTTTTAAGAATGAGGCTCAGCCGCTTTTGGGAATCTTGCTTGAAGGCAGAAATAGCATCTCTGGAATGACGGGATTTTACATGCAGACCGCTTGGAGGGTTAACTTTACCAATACCGGAAAAAGTTGTTGGGGATGGGTACAAAGAAGGGGAACCAATTGTGTTAGATAATTTGTCTTATTTATAATAGTGGCTTGTGAACCAGTGTCACAAAGAATAGTTAACTTAGTGCCTTTAATTAAAATTTCGACATGCATAGGATTTTGGAAAAATTTGGAGCAGAAATCTGACTTACAATTCTGTCTAGTATAGGAAGCTGAGAATTGAATTTTGCTGTGGAATTGCGAGGTTTTGGGGGGCAATCGGCATGAACATGGCCGAAATTTTTTGTTTCCCATATGGCTTATTATCATATGGCTTATTATCAAAAGAATGACAAACTAACTGTGCGTTTGGAGTATGCTTTTGTTCAAATTTCATTTTACATACTGGATCAAATTTTCTTTCATTGTTTTGCCTAACATTTTCCGAAACACTAAACAGTTTCTCAAAAGCATTTAGTTTTTCTTCCTTGTTGTTATTACTTATGCTGCTTGATCGACACTAACGTTAGATCAAGGCCAATGAAATTCATCGCGGCAAAAGGCTAGAATTTTACGCCTGTCGTTAGCCTTAGCTTTGAGCCCCATGCAGGTGACAATATAGTTTGACTTGGTAACAATACAGTGATACCATGTCTGCCAGAATCACGGTTACAGTGAATGTTGGTGGTTCCAGTTAATAGTGACTTCCATGCAAACTGTGTGGGTGGATAATGCATATATATAAAAATATATACTGAAGAACCAAAAAACTGGTACAGGCATGCGTATGCAAATAAAGAGATATAGAACCAATCACAGTATGGCGCGGTGGTCGGCAAAGCCTATATAAAACATCGAGTGTCTGGCACAGTTGTTAGATAGGTTGCTGAAACTGGAATGGCAGGTTATCAAGATTTAAGTGAATTTGAACGTGGTGTTATAGACTGAGCATGATAGATGGGACATAACATCTTCGAGGTAGTGATGAAATTTGGATTTTCATGTACGACCATTTCAAGAGTGCACCGTTAATATCGGGAATCCGGTAAAACATCAAATCTGCGACATCTTTACTACCGGAAAAAGATTATTCAAGAACGGGACCAACGGTGACTGATGAGAATCATTAAGCCTGACGAACGTGCTACCCTTCCGCAAATTGCTGCAGATTTTAAAGCTGGTGATTTTAACCATTCAAACGTAACATCATCGATATGAGCTTTTGGAGCCGAAGGCCCACTCATGTAACCTTGTTGACTGCACGACAAAAAGCTTTACGCCTTGCCAGGGCCCGTCACTACCTACATTGGACTGTTGATGACTGGAAACACGTTGCCTGGTCTGACGAGTCACGTTACCAATTGAATTGAGCTGATGGACGTGTACGGGTATGGAGACAACCTCATGAATCTATGGACCCTACATGTCAACAGGGGACTGCTCAAGCTGATCGAGGCTCTGTAATGGTATGCGGCGTGTGATAGAATAGGTTGTGATATGGGACCCCTTATACGTCTAGACACAACTCTGACAGTTGGCAGGTACGTAAGCATCCTGTCTGATCATCTGAACGCATTCATGTTCATTGAACATTCCGACGGACTTGGGGAATTTCAGCAGGAGAATGCTACAACTTACACGTCCAGAATTGCTACATATTGGCTCTAGGAGTACTCTTCTGAATTTAGACACTTCCGCTGGCCACTAAAATCTCCAAAAATGAATTTATTGGGCATATCTCTTATTTATGGCACTTATATATCTCTTACCTCCAGCACTACTTAAGACATTAATCGAATCCACGCCACGTCGTGTTGCGGCTTTTCTGCGTGCTCGTTGGGGTCCTACACGATATTAGGTAGGTGTACCAGTTTTCTTAGCTCTTCAGTGTATATACACTCATGGACAAAAATATTAGCTCACCAAGAAATAATTGCGAGATCGTAACGAAACTTGGCATGGATGTACATGTCGGAAAGATATGCAAATGATTATAAATGCTGCGTGATTGCGCATTACGTATAGCCGGTAGAGGACAATTAACGTCGTTCACCGTGGAGTATAAAACAGGTAACCAAAGCTTGTTTGAGTGTGCTGAATCGTTTACAAAGTACGAGCAAAGGTAGTCATGCCATTGCACCATTTTCGAAGACAATGTGAGTAGCTGTTGCAGTTTGAGAGGGGAAAAATCTTCGGCATGAGGAAGTCTGGGTGGTCAACCAAGCGAGTAGTTCGTCAATTAGGCCGCTTTGATTGTGTTGTGAGGAGGTGTTGGGATCAGTGAATCTGAGAGATACCATTTACAGGAAGGCGAAGCTCAGGACGCCCTAGACAGATCACCACATCATAAGAAATCCCCGAGTACAGCCAACCTTTTCATCGGCCACCATCCAGGCACAGGTAGCACCTTCACTAGGGGCCCCTGTGTCTTTTCGAACCATACTAAAGCGCCTGGCAGAAGGACATTTGGGATCATGGTGCACATTACGTGTGCTGCCCTTGACGCCCACCCATCGACACCTCCGTTAGGAGTGGTGCCGCTCACGAGGAAACTAGACTGCAGCGGAATGGAACCAGGTCATCTTTAGCGACTAATCCAGATTCAATTTCAGCAGTGATGACAATCGTGTTCGTGTGTGGAGACCCCGTGGTGAACACCTCAATCCTGCCTTTGATTTATAGCGACACACCGCTCCCATAGCTAGTGTGACGGTATGGGGTGCCATTGCCTACAATACACGGTTATCTTTAGTATTTTTCCGTGGCACCATAACAGCCCTGCGGTGTGCCTATGACATCCTGCAACCACATGTTTTGCAACTCATGCAAGAGCTTCCAGGAGCCATTTTTTCCATGAGTTTCAACGAGCTAGAGGCAAGGTTACAGCAAATATGGAAAGAAATGTCTCAAGAAATCATACAGAACTAGTATGTCTCAATGTTCGATCGTATCGCATCGTGCATTCTCGCTATAGAGGGGGTTAAACACAGGTGATTAAATCCTCCCTTCTTTTGCCTTTTTCTCTGAAATAAATGATTCTTTTTCTTTTATTTTCTAATCATTTACTTATATCAAGGTAGTCATTACGTATGTAAAATTTCTTTTCATTTTGACGACTCCTTCTTGGTGTGCTAATTTTTTTGCCCATGAGTATATATGTATGTGCTTGCGTGTGTATCTCTCATAAAGGTGTTTTAGACATATTTCCATTACATATAATTGCGTAGTTTTTTAATATTGTACTACAATAATTTTCAGGTCTAATTTTATATAATAATAATCACATTAGCTCTGTAAACTACAATTATAACGAACAGCCTTTGAATCCCAACATCAACTGCAATTGGTACGTTTTTTAATGTATACCAATGGCAAATGACCTTTTGATATTACGGAATGCATTTTTGGGTTAAATGTATCATTTGAAAATGTCTTGAGCTTATATTGACATCAACCATAGAAGCGGTAGCTTCAATGAAGAATTGAATGATTCTTTGTCATGAACCCTTCTTTAAAATCAGTCCTTAAGATCACTAGGAGCTACTGCACATTAACTTCGATTGTGGTTTAGAATCCTTTTTATGATTTAGGAAGAAAAATTCTGCTTCAGTATTGCTCTCCTCCTCTGACACATTATTCCTCTAAGACCAAGCCTGCAAATTCATGCTGGGACACTCCAAGGGGTAGCAGAATTTTTTTCCCATGTTTTTCAAAGTAATTTCGGTCAATATAGTGTTAATAATAACAAGAAAGTGTTAATTATTCAAGTCTTAAAGGAATAAAAGAGAATGTATAATCCGCACCACACACACACAATCCGCACGATCATACGAGTTGTATCTTAAAGGTTTATGAGGTCTACCGCTAAAATACCCCCTTGAGTAACTTTCCATTTCATAATATTTGAACAATCTAACTTGAATAACATTGTTCATTTAGTCAGACTCATCCACTGTTTTAATTTTGTAAGTATAAAATGTCGTATACATTGAATGGAGATATTTTTTTCTGTGTATACTGTGTGGTTATATCTTAGAATTTATATCTCGATATTCAGCATGTCTGGAGCTATGAATAAAGATTTTTTTTTTATTAACAGAACTTTATGTGCAGATTTCATTTTCAGGCAACTGTCCCTATAAAATTAATTTTTTGATGAAAAAAGTATTTAAAAATAATGACGTAAATAACCCAAATAAGTAATCTTAATAAATATCGTGATCAATTAGGTATTTGAAATTTCCTTCTTATTTTTAAAGTTAGTAAAGTCCGGGTAAATGATTTTCGAACATTGGATGTAATAAATCAATATCTACATTTTTGAGAGAAAATTGTTTGACAACATTCGCGAATTGAAGGCTGAAAGTTGATAAGGCTCAAAGCCTTAATTTTTTAGCCTAGAAGGCACATCTCATACTTGGCCGTACTATTCGTGGCCCTTTCATTCAAGACATATTGATCCCATTCAAGATCAATTGTTTCAATCCATAAAGTTGTGTTCGCACTTGATGAAGTTTTCGTCTACATACCATCTGCACGCTGAATCTGAATAATAAATTGAATCCAAAGAATATTTGAATGAGGTCAAACGGGAAATATTTCACTTTAATACTCGTACCAACCGGAGCGTGAGTTTTCCTCAAAGTAAGAGTAAAGGAGGAAAATGTTTTTGAATAAGTTGGAAACTATCTGAAACACACTGTACTTGGTAGGTAAAGATTTCAGTAATTAACTAATATTGTTAAAACAAGTGTTATATGAATAAATCACCTTGAACTTCGTCAATTCTTCTGAAACAATTCTTTAACACTTTCGCTCCGGCAGAAATTAATATCTTTAATTATAGTAAAGGGAAATGTTTTTCAATAGTTTGCTCGTGTTTTGTAAGGTATCAGTTGACATTAACGATATTGATATTCAGTGATAATGACCTAGGCACAAAATACTATATTTTAACAATATTTCAATATCAACCAATGGTAGAAAAATCAATGTTCTTTGAGATTTTTTATTGATTTGAATTGTATGAAATCAACATCGTTGCCTTTCGGGTAGTTATTATTTTCAAGTCAAGTGAGAAGCATTTTTTTAAAAATGTCGAATGCTCAAAAGAGACTTTCATCGGTTCTGTTTACAATAAACATGAAAATAAATACTTTTTGTGAATCACACATTTTTATTTGACAAAACCCTCTATTATGTTTAGATAAGTACTATTTTCCATCATTGGAGCTCATAAAACATATTTAAAAAATAAATTACTTATAAAGCGTACATTTCATAAGAAATGCAAGTCACATTTTTGATAGCTACCCAATTTCAAACATTAGAACTCTTAACATATAACATACAAGTATTTCTTGATATAAGTTTCATTTCATCTAATTTTAAAAAAGTCTTAACTAAGAGAAACCAGAAAAAACGGTGAATCTCTCTGTATTTGCTAACTATTGATAAAGATTCTACTCCTAGTAATAACAAATATTGTCTTTTATGCTCAGAAAGAGTACAGCTGATCACACGAAAAGTGGACTTGAGCAAAGCTGATCGAAAGTATAGAGCATGTTAAAGAAATAGGAATAGAGTACATATAGTGTACGAAAAGATTTGTCAAGTGATTTTAATAAAGAGATTAAAGTTTTAAGAAAACGAGGTTTTGATAGAGAGAGAGAGAGCCAGCTGACATAACATTAAGTTATTTAAATATGATGCAACAAAATTATGCAAATTAATACTCATTTGCTTCAAATTTAAGCGTATATGTATTGATTAACGGATAAATTAAGAAAGATTCAAACCGTAGTAACTTTACCCGTCAGTTTGAGTATTTAGTTAACACTCATATACACTATGAAGAGATTTCAAAAACTGTCTTATATATCAAAAATGTCAAATAAAAACTATATTGAGAAAAAAAACATGAATATATTTAGAATATACAATTTTCCAAATATTATAATCTGTGAAATCTAGGCTATGGGCCTTCCCGAGTTTTAAATTCCGAAGAATGAACTCGGCTGGTCAAAAACAAAATCAGGGGACATGAAAAAGAGAGAAGAAACAAAAAAACTTTTAAATTTTTATTTTTTTCTCTCGTTTTTTTGTTTTGGAGTTGCATTTGGGGAGTCTAGATGAGAAATTTTCATAAGAATGAAAGTGATCTTAACATTTAAGTCTTATCTTTCCCAGCATTGAATTAAGAGTAAACCTCCTAGATTTGGTTGGAATGATTGATGATGGAACTTTTACTTTTGAACCTCTGCCATGTGACAAGGATGACCTCTGATCTAAAATATTTCACAAACCGCCAACGTGAGGATTTTGTTCCTGGACAGATTTCACGGACGTCAGCCTAAGGACCCGTCGAGATCCTTAGTTAAATAGAAAGAAAAGCGTTTGTGGATCTTTAAAGAGTATTTTTAAATTCTTAATTTGAAAGTTATAAATATTTTTGTAAAAATATAGTTTGCCTGAATGTATCTGCATCATATTTCTGATTTGATTGCAAATGAATGTTATTTTTTTTTTAAGTTAAAAGATGAAGGAAGAACTTTTATTTCATATACCTATTGTATCCTGCTTAACACTAAGTTTATTTGTAGTTATCTGTTTTACAGGCTTAGTATGTCCATTAATAATAATCCTTATAATAATCAAACATGAAAATTATTATATCATGGAGAGTTATGAACATTAAAATATTATTTAGATATAATGTTGGAATAAATCATGTAGAGAAAAAAATATTGAATCAAATAAAATCTAAGAAGAAAATCATTTTTATAGTTATTATAGTATAAGTATGATGTTTTACATAATAAATTAAAAGATTAATGAAAAAAATATTTTTTTATGTTGAAGTGATTGGTTGTATTTACTTATATATATTTACATTTGTAAACTGTTTTTATGAGGAATATAAATTGATTACCAAGGAAAAAATTTTATAATCATTATCAATTT
The DNA here is from genome assembly GCA_019973955.1 of Trichonephila inaurata madagascariensis. Lineage (NCBI taxonomy): Eukaryota > Metazoa > Arthropoda > Arachnida > Araneae > Nephilidae > Trichonephila > Trichonephila inaurata. The sequence goes on from BMAV01001637.1 coordinate 118,246, forward strand.
AATTCCTACACTACAATTCGACGTTTCTAATAAGATCAGAAGGGGGAGGGAGGACTTTTGAAACATCACCCGAAGTCTTTAAGATTTAGAACAATACAATTTAAATGTTATCGCTAAAGTTGATTTCATTACTCTGATGTAACATATCGATCATTGTAAAAATGTATTTTTAACCTGAAATGGATTTATATCTATAAGAGTGAAATCTCTTAATAATCTAACATCCTTCCATCTTTGAAATATGTACAACTTCCCATTTAATTTCATTAATCTTATCCCCCTATAGGCAAGGCATTGATCAACTAGTTAAAGTATGAAGGAGCCAAGACAAATTTGGTTCCGTCAAGAGTTGTCCGGAAGAGTCAAACGTCACATTTCCTTTAAATTGTTCTCTCGATATTCCCTAGCGAAGTCTATTCAGTCTTCTAAAGCTTTCGAAGTCTCGCAATAGATAATCGCCAGGGGCTATGCTTCTCATGCAAGATAACTGCCCCATAGTCAGAGAATATGGTTCCTGAATGGGCGTGTTGCACAAGACAGATAGGTAATTAGTCCGAGTCGCACACTGCAGTCCAAACATGCTAATGACTTGGGGAGAGAGAAACTATTTTAACCCGAGGCCTTCACAACTGAACAGCGCAACGTTTCGGGCATTCTCTATGGAGTGTAAGTGCTATTAGTGTTCGAGATATGTGGTAATATTGCTTACCATTTTGCAAATATCGCTTGGAATTCGGGAAGAGCCATCACGGATTAGAGAAATAGTTGGGATTAAAATGACAGAGAAGCGGAGTTAGGATTTTGTGCAAGGAGGAAAAAAAGCTTCTAAATTGGATCAAAAAGAATGATTCAACAGTGAATGATATGTGATGTAACAATTTGGTAAAGTATGTAAAGTTTTTTATTTTATTTTTTTTTAGGGGAGAGAATATTAGGATTGATTTTGCTACACAGAAGGCTGGGATGTATTGCCATTGTGATGAAGAAAAGAAGTTGATATATTTTTTAACAATACATTAATTTATCACTTAATTCATTTCTCTCTAGTGTCTTATAACAAACAATTTAGTATAAATATAACTAAAATTACTTACGGAAATATTAATAAAAGCGTTTTAGATAAAATTCACCTTATCTTTCATACAATAAAAATGCCATGTAGATATGTATTAAATGCCAAAGTGATATTGATATTAGTATATTCGAAGTTTGAATGTTTGATAGATATTATGTATGCATGTGTGTTGCTAAATTTCTAAGGATTGGACTATGTAGTCTAATTTTTGCAATAGTGTAACATTTTAATAAAGGCACCGAAAAATCTAAAATATAACCTTCTAATAATAGAACAATTTATCTCTTTATTACTTCTAATAGTGAAATTTTAAACATTTAATTATACAAGCATCCTATAGTATGGTATCTTTGAATACGTCACCAAAATAATCAAACGTAGAAGTTAACTATAAGCTTTTTTTTTTAACTTTATGCAAGAGATTCATGTTATAGCTTACTTCTAAAAATTTATACAAGGTTTTCTGCTTACCTGCAGCCATAAGAAAAAACTCATGTTGTGGTAAAAATAAAATAATGTACAATAACAAAAAATTCAATGTTGAGAAGGATGTGGCGGAACTATACTTGCTCATACAAAATCTATACTTAGAAGATTCGTTCCAATATTCCTGGGAAATTAAGTACAGTTGGACCTCTATTTAACGAAGTCCTGAAAAAAAGTTATACGGAAAATTCGTTATATAGAGGTTCATCTTTCAATATGGTTTATATAAACCACATAAAACAAATTTTAAATTCATAAACACTATATATTAAAAAAAGTAATTATTCACACCTTTGTGTACATTAATATTTACTTATTTTATATATCTTACACATAAAAAAAAAGAAAAGAAAGAAAGAAAAACTTCAATGAACACAAGAAAAAAGAATCTCGAGGTATATACTGTATTTTCAACATGAAGAAAATAATTTTATATTAAAATCCTTGAATTTTAAGGACATTTTCTAATTAAACCTCTCGCTGCTCATCCCGCGATTTACACAGGCAACGTAGATGTAGCAAGATTTGCGCGAACCACACGATTTACGCGGGTATACATTTTTCCTGACTATTTAGCTTTAAAAACCGCGCTCTTTCTGTTTATGCATTTATTTATGTTTTTATGTTCATATTTTTCTGATCTAACTCTATATTTTAAAATAAGAACTCTAATAATTTATTATTTATTTTTTTTTGTACATTTTATTTAAAAAATGTAGATTTAATATGTAAACTTGAATACGTAATAAAAATAATACGCAATTTTTGAACCTAATTTGATAAAATAACTACAAAGCGAGAAGGAAAAGAGCATACAAGTAATTTTAAACATACATTATTTTATAGCTAGAAATTCCGAATGTACATTATTACATGCGTTTTTAAATTTAATTATTCATAAAACCAGTTAATTTTGTTTGAGGTGTTTTTTTTTGTTTGTTTGAAAAAAAGTTCTCTTTCATAATACGCCTCACGTCTTTGCAAATACATCAAAAGTCCCTTCAAGCGTATTTTTCCGTATTTTTTCTAGCCTTCCATTGCTACCTAGAAATTGGTCGAATCCATATGCCTTCACAAATTGAAGAGATATCTCTTTTACGAAAGGTCTAGAGATTGGAACATTTTTATCTCGCATTGTGTGTATCCACTTCAAAACTGCCTTCTCGACATCTTCATAGACGCATGATCTTAAGCGTTTTGAACAAGAATTCAATGAATTATGTTTTTGTAAATTATCTCGATATTTTATAATAGTTGATAAACTGTTTGGAGTAATACCAAATTTTAAAGCAAAGTCATTTTTCTTGACGCCGTTACCCACTTCTTGAAGAATTAATTTTTTTTTGTTGCATGCTCAAGGACTTCTACATTTTTGATCTACAAGAAACTAAGTTATGATTACGACTGATCAACACTACAAATGGACGGAGACTACTTCAAGGACCCGGGGACACAAGACAACTCTACTGAGGTTGAAAGGGAATATCTAAGATGTTTCTAGTGAACTGGGCAGTGTGGGTAAAAGATTTCTCACTTCTTGGATGAAACGCCCAGAGTTTTATTGCTGTCGGCGAGTTAGGCAACTTATAAAACCAGTTCAAGATTTATACCATGAAATGGGTAAAAAGAGAGAATAACTTGAAATGTCCAGAAATACTTTTAAACTAGGGAGAAAAAAATTGAGTCGCGATAAAAAAGGTTCGTTATGTAGAAAATGCCCTTCGCTATAGAGAGGTTTTTAACGAAGAAAATCGTGAAATATTCTTAGTTCCAGGAAAAAGTTGTCTACATAGAAAACTTTGCAGTATAGTAGTTCGACTGTATTTTATATTACTGTTAGTTGAAAACATATTTATCAAACTGACACAGTTTTTGATTAATTTTATAGCAACAAAAAATTTTTAAAAATTCTAATTGGAGGTGCTTATTAAGTATTTTGTGCGTGTCAAGAAACTTTTAATTAATATCATATGTGTGATATTAAATAATTTGCTTGATGCTCAAATATCATGATTAGCAATATGCTTTTTTTCATTGAGTTCCATGAAAGCTTGCCACATTTTGGACAGAGGAATAAAACTCAATTTCAACTCAGCAGAATTTTCAGTTCAAACTATAATAAAAGCAGACACAAAAGAAAGACTATAAACATGAAGTAGTGCAAAAATATTTGAAACTTAAATTCCTTTATTTTTTTTGTTTTGTTTGCATGCTGTCACTAAATAAACTAAATTTACCCAAAGAAGTTTCATTTGAAATCTTAAAACATACACTGCCCCAAAAGTATTTGAAAGTTCAGTTAAATTTCTTTTGAAAACTAGTCAGACAACATTTTTTTAAATGCTCTGAGTCGATTCTGAAAAACTAAAAGTAAACATTACATGAAATTTGCAAAAATAAAACTATTATTTTTATGTAAGAAAAAATAAATTAAAAAAGTAGTGTGCTACCTCGCATCCAGATATAGGTCTATCAAAATCAGCAATACGTTTGACAGCTATTTTTTTAAGATGACACTCTAAAAACTCTACTTATTTTTAAAAATTCTTTTATGCATAATTTAGTTCAGAAACCAAGGAGTACTTCAAGTTTTTGTATATATTAGGCCATAGGTTCTCAACGTGGGCGATAACGAACCCTTTGGGCGTTTGAGGCTTTCAGGGGGCATTAAAATAACCTGAATAAGTTAGGGGTTATTTGAGATGGTATGGAGGGGCATGGGCAATTTAACCGAATATAGTCCAAAAAAGACTAAAAAACACGCTGATTATGTACTAACAAAAGTCAACTTTAATACCGGTTACCTTATGTTGCTTATATGCATTTAAAATTGGATTCAGTTGAACCTGTTTTTTTTGCGGTAGATAGGGTCATCATAAAAATAAACGCACAAAAAAACATATTCAAAAGTTTCATAACTTTTTACATATAACAAACTAATTCATGAAAATATTGCATAAAATTTTTTATGCGGTGGATAGGGACCGCATAAAAAAAGTCGCATTTAAAAAGTATGCCAATTATTTATGAAATTTATGTAAGACCACTGTTGATAAAAGCAGAGAGCAACAGTGGTAAAAACCGATACCTGTGGTAAAAACATAATACAAATTTTATTTACAACACTACTTTATTAACGATACCGATATCGATGACATGACGAAATCCTCTCAATTTCGATTAAAAAATTAAATTAGACGTCAATATAGTCATCAATTGAAGCGCCGAATCAAGATCAAAGTGGTTAAATTCATTTGGATCACCTAAAATGGGTAGGTTTCTACCCAAGTACGAGAGAATTAAATTTTCCTAACAATGGCCAAGTATGAATTTTAAATTTACTTCCCGTGACTCTATATTGACAAATTTACATAAGTTTCAAAATTACTTAAATAACAAACAAACGAAGAAGCATCTTCGATAGAGACCTTGGAGCCCTCTGGCTGTTGACCTCTTTCGAGACTTTAGAAGGGGCCGTGCGTACCCTTCGGAAACTGCGCTTGATGAAAGGCGATATCCTCGTGGACACCGTGCATCAGTTTTACATGAAAAATAAAAGAAAACATTTAGAAAATACATGAAAAATTACGCTATCTAAACACTGAAAAAAAAATTTTTGTTAATGTTTGCCAGCGTGCATATATGTACATCTAGACTGCAAAAGGTTTAACTCTCAAAAATGTTTATAATAATTTAATCAAATTGCTTTCAGATAAAGGTTTTGTAAAAATGTCTGCAAAATTTAGTTTTGTATTTACTTACTTGAGAATGAAAAGTTTCTCAAAAACATCAGTATGCTTAGAGCGTGAATTTTCTATAGGGGATTTAGAAAAATCAATTGCAGCTTGATTGTCACAATAAAAAAATGTAACTATTTACATTAGTTTCTGTAATATTTAAATTTTCAAGTTCCTTTAACATTCGAATGATTCATACCAACTCTTTAGCCTATTCGCCTAGTGATACATATTCACTTTCCATTGTGGATAAACTAACACAACGTTGTTTAAAAGTTTTCCAGATTATAGGTGAGTAATTAATAAATAGAATTAAGCCTCCAACTGAAATGCGATCATCTCGATTAGCTGCAAAGTCAGCGTCACTATAACAATTGACAGTTAAATCATTTACCTAGACAATTTTAATTTATGAGATTTAGTTTGACTTACATATTCAAGTAATTTAAGTAAAACGTTCCAGTATACTAATTCTGGGTTACTTTGAAATTGTGATAATATATTTATAGCATAGCAAATGTCAGGTCTTGTACTTCCCGCTAGAAATGATAATATTGTAAAACGTTTCTATACGGAAATTTATGAATTTCTGAAATTTCAATGACTGTACTTGGACACTGATTTTTAGAAAGAACCATACCGAATGTAATAGGAAATGAAGTAACAGGATAGTTATAACATCAATATTTTGTGAGCGACTCCCCCCTAAATTCGCTCCCTCACCGTCCTGCCTACCTAAGGGTGTGGGAGGAAACAAAGTATGACCAGAAACTTCCATAATAACTATTATTATTCAAGCACACTAATCAACCACAAGTTAAACCACAAGAGGAAGCCTTAGGAGTGATAAACCTTAAATGAACAAGCGCAAGTAATCACAGTTTAAATTAACCTAATCTATCTTATAGTATAAAATCCCAATCCACTAATTTAGTATAGTGATAAACTCCGTTCTTAACTCAAAGAGTGAAAATCAATTAAATCTCACACACACCTTCAAAACTGCAACAGATTCTTTGATCCTTGCTCACTTACAATTACATAACCCTGACTTTATATAGTCGAACTAATCTCCATATCAGGGTTTCTTCTTGAGAGGGATGGCTGTGAATTAATGCGAACGCAAGCCTAAGGATTCCCCCTGAGGATTAGTGTGAAGGTCGCGTAAAGATCCGTCACAATTTTTCACAAACTTTATCGATATATTCCGACTGATGTATAAAAAGTTCATTTTCCATTTCTTCAAATTGTTCACCGAGTAATTTGTGGGTTTTACCTAATATTTTTAAATCAGAACGGGAACTTAAACAATTTATAACATCATTAATTAAAACATCCGATTTTGCGAAGAGTAAAATGTCGTCGACATAAAGCAGCAAAATTATTTTATCCTGAAACATACAGACACAGTTAGTAGATTCTAATGTTAGCTTAAATTCTCTAAAACAGAGTGTATTTCAAAATACCATTCTCTCCCAGACTGATGCAAGCCATATAAACCTTTATTTAATTTACACATGTGGTCAGGAATATTTTGATCAATAAAACCCTGTGGTTGAGACTTGTAAATGGTTTCCTGTAATGAAGCATATGAATAGGCACATTTAATATCCAGTTGTAAGTGTAATCATTTCTGCTTGCATACCAATACAGAAAAATACATTCCAATAATTGAAAAATTTACTACAGGATTAAAAATTTCATCGTAATGAATGCTCTGTATTTGACCAAATCCTTGTGAGCCACTAATCAAGATTTATAATGAATACTTCCCCTTTTTCATCTTGTTTTATAGTGTACACCCAGCGACAGCCTAAATCTTTAGTGTTTGTGGGCTTCGGAACAGTTTTCGTTCAGTTATAATCTTCATTTCTTCTTTCATTGTATCATACCATTTATCGGCCTAAGACAGTGCTTCTCAAACTTTCAATACCCTTTTCAATCACAAATTTTATCGCGCCCCCCTTATACATTAATAAATTACTGAATGCAATAATAATGCACTTTGACGCTAAAGCTGCAATATACGATCTTAATTATAAACCGTACAAATTAATAACATAAGTATTAAATTTTTATATGTTACTTTAAGCACAAAAAAAAAAAATTAAGTAATAGGATAATTATTATGTTATTTTTCCTTTCTCTAATTTTTAAATTGGAACAGATTGCAAAATGCGGTGGCTGCTTAGAAGACAAAATATAGATATCAGCTAAATATAGAAAAAGAACTCAGAGGGTCAATTTCTAAAAAATTTTGCTCTGCAAGAAAAGCCCATGGAAGTCGTTAATACTTATTAAACTTGTTCTTAATTCAGTATTAATACGATAAGTATGAAATTTTTTATATATGTTACTCTTAAGTAATATATATTTTAAGTAAATAACTTTTAAGTAATAGGTTAATTATTTTATTTTTCTCTAATTTTTAAATTGAAACAGATTGAGAAATAATATTTAATTAAAGATTTATTTCCTTCAAGATCCATTTCTAAAAGTACAAATGTCATTATATAAAAAATAGCCTAATCTATGTTGCTCTTTATCATATTCATTACATCTGGCATTCTCGCGAACGTTCATGTGAGTGTAGGTAACCTAACAGACGTCTGCACAAAACATGTAAAAATGCTGTACTTCATACAATTCCAGTCAGTCTTGGCCGAATCGATTAGCTACCGAATCAGTCTTGAATGTACATTTCATAATCCACACGTTAATTGTAATTCATGGTATTAAGTATTTACGGCAGTGGATTAAAACAAAATCATAGATATATTTTTAAATCACAGCGAGCATTCGACGATAATAAAGCATCAACAAGTACACAGACGAGGGCAAATTGATAGCAAGTTATAAATGGGTTAGGGATCCATTTCAAAATACTTCAGAAGGGCTCTCACACAAATGCCGTAAAAGAGATCTTCATAGATTTCACATCCAGTGACGAAATTAAAGGGCAATTTTGTAATAAATCACTCTTTGAATTCTGGATAGAGGTGGATGCTGAATTTTCTGCACTGAAAACAAAAGCATTTCGTATACTATTACCGTTTTTAACATCATACCTTTGTGAATCCAGATTTTCTGCGATGGCTACTTTGAAGACAAAATATAGATCTGAGCTAAATATCAAAAAATAACTCTGAGTGTCAATTTCTAATTTTTAGCCTTCCTTTGAAAAACTTTGTTCTGCAAGACAAGCCCATGGAAGTCACTGATAATTATTAAACTTGTTCTTATACTGGCTGTGAAGTACCCACTCTTAACACGAGTGATTTATTTTTTAAAAAAATGAAAATATATTATTCTTGATATAATAGCTTAATTGTAAGGAGAGTAAAACCAAGTGCATGACAATGTATACAAAAATGTAAAATGATTTATTGAAATGAATACTCATATTATAAACGGTTTTGAATGAATTGTAATTTTAAGCCTCGCAGAATTAGCATTTTGAATAAATGTTAAGAAATAAAAAAAAGAATATAAAATTCTAATGAATAACAATTGTGTTATTTTTTTAATATTTAAAGCGAGAAAGCCCGGGATTAGGTGTGCACTCGATACTAACGTTAATGGTCGCAGGGAGTGATGCACCCCAATTCTTTTTTTTTTTTTTGTAATTATTTTCAATATACAAGATAAAAATCACAATTTCAGTGAATAATTTAACTAAGAGAAAATATACTTACCTATTTCAAGGATTTTTCTATTTGTCTTTCATAATTTGAGAAAATATCCAATAAAACAGAACTAAATTGTTCCAAATGTGCGTGACCTTAATAAAGGACACAAATCACAGACACTTTTTGCTAACATTACAGGAAAGTTATTTGCAAGCAAAACTGTCACATTTTGTTCACGTTTTTGTAATTTTCATGTCCTTTGATTATTGACAAATATCCTGTTGAACTTTTTCTTGCTTGTGTCTTTTTGACAGGGTGAAGTGCATTTTGCGGTACAGTTATGGCTTCATAATTTCTTGATAAAGTTCTTAATGTAGCTATTGAAAATTTTCCTTTCGTTTCATGTTTATTGCTTTTCTCAAATTTACTTTCGCTAACATGATTAATATGCATTATTTCAGCAAGTGTTTCCCTTGTTTGATCAGCTTCAATTTCCTTTCAGAGAGATCAGAGATGCCCAATTCTTTTTTTATATTCTGCTCATTTAAATTTATAAACCATAATCAGTCGTACATCATAATTAAAACCACTAAGTTATTCATAGGGGAAAATGCAGCATGTTCAGGAAAATATTTGTGAAAAAAAGTGGTCGTGCCGGGAACTCGGTCTAAACAAGTAGCTTAAGATTCTAAAAAAACGTTTGCCACTCCCAAGAAAGGAGATATGTTATCAGTTCATTTTAGCTCCCATTAAGACTGTCATATTAGATGATTCTCTGTCAAGGTCATTGGTAACATATAAACAGTTTTCTCACAGAATTACATATTTTTGTATTATATGTTTCAGTATACTCATAAAAATAAATCTTGGCCAATTAATCCTTCAAAGTGCTCAATATGCTTATCCATGTATCATAAAACTCTTTCACATTATGAAAAAAAAGCGCAACAGAATTATATAATTTACAACTTCCCTAAAAGAAAGGGATGCAGGTAACCATAACAGTAATTTCGAAAACCTGCAAAAGTAATATTTTAGGTTAAAAGAAACGTAATAAAAAATCTCTCATCGTAGGATTACAGCAAAGCCAACAAAATATTTTTTATTTAGTTATAGGATCAAAGATAGCTAATGAGCGTTCAAAGTAGAATCTTTTATTTTTGATGATCTTTTTTCACCAGATGATATATATAAATCATATCAATGTAAATCTGCATTTTTTTATTATATTAGAAAGTATTTTGTTTTTTTTTTCTTTCCAGTAAATTAACTTTTTTTAACCTTTTATTTTCGATATGCTCGCGACCCCCTTGAAGAGTTATCGCGCCCCCCCCAGGGGGCACGCCTTATATTTTGAGAAACACTGGCCTTAGAGATTTTTAAAGCTGCATTAAAATTGCTGGTATTTGAATTTCTAGTCAATCCGATAGGTTCGACTCTTCCGTATTTACATAACCGAAATATTTATTTTTACCAAAAAAATCAAATAAATATTTGTCATATTCAAAGTTATGTTTCTTACAGTATTTTTCGATAATTCTTCTAATTGTTTACTCGATCGTACTTTGCATATAGGCTTAAATGATTTACGACGAGATTTAGCAATTTTACAAGGTTCACATTTTAAATTTGTATACTCTAGTCTACACACCCTTAACTGCATTATTTTTACTTGTCTGTATAATATAACGTTTATTGATATGATACATTCTATTATGCCATGTACGCAAATCATTCACTTTAAAAGTTGAGAAAGATTGAATTTTTTAGATTTAATCTTATTTACAGATTTAGATTTTACTTTCTTATAAATATGACTAGTATCAATTTTAGGTTTCACACAATACAAACCATTAACCTTTTGGGCTGTAAATACTGTATGACCATATTTGTCATATACATTTATCTGCCCTTTCTTACATATAAAATTAGAACCAGCTGTGTCAATTAAAGAGCCAGAGATGAGATTTCTCTGTAACTTAGAATACAAAACATTTTTAAAATCTACAATTTCAGACTCACCTTCATTTTGAAAAATCATACGGACAGTTCCGGTGCTTTTAATTTCGTATGTAACTCCTCCGACAGCAACTGTCATTCTCATGTTGTTCACAGGTTGAAAGATTTGCAAAAAGTTCTTTTGGCAGCAAAAATGGGAGATATAGCCACTATATCGAAAATCGAAGTATCTTTTTCATGGTGTTGAATCAGATTTGTTTCTGTTATGAGTGAGCTCCTGGAAAACTTTGTAAATTTCACATCGTCTCTTGTTGTTCCAATTTTTTTTTATTTGGTGGCGGTTGAGATTTCTTTCTTACTGTCTGGTAGGCTTACGCCTAATGTTGATCCTTCGTGGATTAATACACTCTTGATTCTTCAGCAATGAGTTCCTTTAGGATCTTGTCAAAAATGAAGTCAGGATTCCTCCATGTACAGATATTCTTGACAATTCCACTGAATTCAGATGGAAAGAATCGAATTAACTTAAAGGCTTGATACTATTCTTCGTTTGGTACCCCTGCATCCTTCAGCTGGTTGACTATGTTCCAGATTCGAGCAGCATAAACCCCAATTTCTTCTTGTGCATTCATACGACACAAGAAGAATTCATCAGTAAGTCCAATTACTCGTGCACGGGAATTTGGTCTGAAGTGTTCTTTGAGAGAGAAGTTTCCAGGCTTCAATTGGATCTTCTATGTCGTCAATTATGCATCTATATGTCTTAGATGCATTCACAAATATATCGAACTGAATGCTCTATCCTTTCTAGCTTCGAAATCCTTCTGTTCTTTAGGTTTCTTGTCATCTTCCGGTTTTGTTTCCGTTCCAGTGATGATCTCATTCATTAATTTCGTCCCATTAGTAATACTTTCATATCAGTACTCCAAGACGAGTAGTTGTCCGAATCCAATGGGTCGAGACTGGAATCCAACTTAATAGATGAAACCGGGACCGCCCTCTGAAAAATTTTACTAGACTGGTTGCTCTAAACTACTGGGACAATATAAATCATTACTTTAGCATGGCTGGGCCCATAATCTACTGTTGATAAAAGCATAGAGCAACAGTAGTAACCGTTGACACCAGTGGTAAGAGCATATGATACAAATTCTATTCACAACACTACTTATATACGATACCGATATGGATGACATGACGAAATCATTTCCATTTCGATTAAAATTAAATTAGATGCCGATATAGTTGTAAAGTGAAGTGCCGGGTCAAGATAAAAGTGGTTAAATTTATTTAGATCACCTAAAATGGGTAGCTTTCTAACTGAAGTACAAGAGGATTAAATTTTCCTAACAAGTACTTTCATAACAAAATAAATAATTAAAAATTACACATGGAAACATTTTTAAAACATATAGTTTCTCATTTTATACACGGATAAGTTTTCAAAATGCACATACATAATTCATTGCTACTCATCGTAGTCCAAAGTCCTGCAACGATTAAGTTCAAAATCGCTTTCATCACTTGAAAGTATAATTTAAATTGATTTATTTTTTGGCAACACAAAGTAAGAGATAAGTTTTTGTGACGAAGGCCGGGTGGTCAGTTGCTTGTAAATGCCATGATAATCAGATATACATGATTGAAGCCCTTTTTGGAATTTTATGCTCCTTTCTTAATTGGTATCTATTTCAAGAAAATGCTTTTCTAATTTGTTGGAAGCTAGATCTCTGTATATTTTTATCTGTTCTCAAAGAATCCGGTTCTTCTTGTCCGTCTTCAGAATCTATCAAATTATTGATAATGTCACTGCCATTGAAAGTTTCGTCTTCAATCAAGCTCGGGCTATTGGAGCGTAGAGTGAAAGTAACTGAAGGCGCATTGTTGGGAGACTGTTTATAACAAATGAATAGAGCGTCTTGAAGTGTCTACATTTCAGTGGCGTATTATACACCCCCCGCATCACGAGAGGGGCCCCAAGGCCTGATTAGCGCTAAATACGAATTTACCCAATTTATAAAATATTAAAGGCCAAACCTGACTTTCAGGGGAGGGGGGCAACATTCATCGTTACGACACTGGTAAAAATACAGGAAATATTACAGTGACGCCAAAGCCATTGAAATTCATACACCGTATAAAAAAAAATGATCGCACAAAACAAATCGCTCAAAAATAAAATCGCATAAAAAAAGACCGCACAAAAACCGGTTCTACTGTATTTGTGGCAATAGCTATTTCAGATTTGCAAGCAAAAAAAATTGCCGGCTTTAGAAAAAAAAACGAAATTAAAAATATATTCTATTAGGAATAGAATATTTTTTAAAAATTTAATTCGTGTTTTCACTATGTATTACGCACGCTCTTATTGCTCTGGAGTGGGGGGGAGGCAGTATCAAAATATTCACTTAGAAAGGGGGTTGCCAGTTTGAAAAAGGCTGGGAACCTATGTATTAGGCAAATTAGTAGTCCCCAGACATGTTCAGTGGGGTTGAGGTCTGACATATTGAGGTCTGATATATATTGAGGTTGAGGCCTGAATAAGTTGTATAGTACAGTGAATCAACTTTGTTAGCTGCTAACGACTGTTTGGTGTTGCCGTTGGAACAAACAGCTGCATTTCCTAAAACGTACTGCGATTTCAATGAAATATTTGTAAATAAGGTGGAAGTTTTCCTTTCAGCTCATCTTAGTATGGTAAACTATTCATTTTACACAAGTCAAATTTTAGAGGGATAAGTTCACGGACAGTAAGAAACTCCCCAGACCGTCTGCTTTCAAATTACCGTCGACACCAACTAGACACGTGTGTATGTCGTTTATTTTTTTGGTTGCCTAAACCATATACCAAGTACAGGGACCCTATACCGATATCGAATTCAAGCAGGCGATGAGTGGTCTCTTCGGAGCCTCCAGACTCGTATACAGTGATTAGAATACTGCACACAGAACCGGAACTAATATGAAAAGACAACTCAATCCAAGTTTGTTGTTGTTCTATATAAAAAACAGAGTCACCAACTCTCTCTGTACTCTATTGTAAAGGGAAACCGAAGTAACGGCCACCGTGCTGACAGTTCACGCTCCTTCAAAAGCCATTTCACCATATGAATGGGTACTGAGTGTGCTGCAAACATGCCCATTTCCTCACTAATGGATGCATGGTCTTAAAGTGCCGACCTCACAATATGTCTGTTACTTATGGCACGTCGTGGAGCTCCTGAATGCCGTTCAGTATACCACTCAGCAACCCACTGTGTTTGCGTTTGGATTAGTGAGACAGACGATATCACGGAACGGTAATCCGCATTCTCGATAGGCTACGAATCCTGCCTCTGTTGAATTCCGACACTTGTATGTAAGCATTTGTTCTTATTCGAAGCATAACACAATAATCTGAGTAATCTCTGGCCTTACAAGGCGCATTTCAAATGAGAAATCCACTACACAACTTTTCTTATACGCAGTGCTTCGTATGTCGTTTCTCCCTTCGTCTGAATGAGATGAAACACTAACCATTTGTATATTTCAACTTATTCTTACTTTCGTGTGATTTTGACAATCGTCAGATCATTCCATCCTGGTGTTGCAATTTTAATGGAGCAGACTAAAGAGACTTTAATCAATACATTTGTCTAATTAACCTATTTAATTGATTAAAGCTTCATGATCGCAGGTTAATTTAAGCGCAAGATTTGCTATTTGTAATATAAAATGATAGTAATTTAATAACCGATGTAACCACCAGAATTTTGAATGCAAGCGTACAAAAATGCATACAATATGTTACACAGATACCGGATATCAGTTAGTGGGATGAAATTCGCTTTCAAGGTCATTTTGTTGCATTTCAGAGGCTTCAGAATAGCTTTATTAATAGCAGTGTAAATAAAAGGATAGTATTTCGGAAAGACGTATATATACACTAGAAGCAGTTAAAAAAGTTGTAAAGTGAGACTTATATTCACGCTGATAGATGTTGAGGGGTTAAATCTGGTTGTAAATTGCGCTGGAGTTGCGTTTAATGGTGTCCTATTCATGCAAGATTGGAGTAAAATCTGGGGATTTAGCAGGCCAAGGTAACACTTTGAAACTCTAAAGAGCGTGTTGAGGTATAGCAGTGGCATGAGGATGCTAGTTATCCTGTTAATGAGCATCTTTTGATTAAGGGGGCATAGTACCTTGCGAGAGAAAAAATTGTTCGTTGCCATATACATGTTACGATTCATCATAAGTTAACAAATTTTGCTAATTTTGATCTGAATTTTATATATTATCTATAACAATGTATAAACTTTAAGAAAACTAGAGAAATTTTGTTCTTTAATAAATACAATTTTTTTTAAAAAAAAAGATAAATATATATACCAAATTTAAAAAAAAAAAATTACTTACCTCCTGTTCCCGCAAGATAATTTTTAAATTATACACTTTAGAATCTCAATTTTTGCATTAAATTGAAGCTAAATGTAACCTTTATTCTGTATACCACTTAATTGAAAGATATATTGTATTTTAATATTTTTTAAAATTAAAAAATTCATAAAAAATAATTTTTTTAAAAATTTCAATTTTTATACAGTTGCAAATCAAAATGTATTGAACCATAAAACATAATTGTGGCATACAGAATAAAGAACTATGACTAGAATATGCATACCAATTTTTGTAGCTCTAGAGTAAAAACTTTTTTTTACTATCTTGCGGGAAAGTGTAAAAAATTGAAACTGAGAAAATCAAGTTTAAAGATTGACATTTCAATATTTCAAATAAAACTTAATACATACTATTTAAAATGATCCTGCTTCATATGTAGGACCTTCTAGTTCTGTAAAATGCTCATTCGTGGCTTTTTTTCTCATTCTGCTAGCCCTACGGGCCTCTAATGTGTATGATCTGGATTTAATTTCGGCATTTTTTATGCGTGCATAATTGGCCTTAAAGGCAGAGGTAACAGTAAAATGTCCTATTTTAAATCCAAGAGCTTTCATTATCCTTATACGTCCCGTCATTCCCTCATTAAACATCACTATTGCCTCATTTACTGCTACGTCTACAATATTTTTAGATGACCCAGAAGTTTTGGGGCAGTACTTCCAAACAGTCGAGTTGAACGACTCATTAGCGTTTTGCGTTTTACCCCCCACACATTTTTTCAGCAATTTTGGTGCAGATAGTTCTGCTATTATAGGCTTTATTTCATCCACTATGGCAACTGGCACAGTATTTTTATGTTTGAATGAAGCAGCACTATTTGTAGCAACTGCCTTTTGATATTTGCACCACGAAGTATCACCAATTGGGCAGAAGTGATGCATAGGTTCCTCATCAGTGGACCTATAATGACAATAAATTGCCCATATGGCCTGACGCATATCACTAACAGAGCTGTTATTCTGTCTAATAGCATTGCCATAATAGGTGGTAATTGTATCAATTAACTTATCAGTCAGACGATTTTTACCGCTGATACTCTTACCGTCTGATAATTTTTTGCCACGATTCATTGTTTTTAATTTTCGCAGTCTAGCACCCATACGCTTTTGTATGTGGCCAACACATTCAACTTTTTCAATAGAATATGGTATTGTCCTTTGAAGCTCTGGGAAGGTTTTTGTGTCCCCATCGCCGATATACTTAGTATATTTCACATTTCGTTGTGGCACCGATCTTTGAAATATTTCCTTCATCTCGTCTACTTCCATTTTACTGGAAGAACCAATATGGTTCTTCACACAGTGTGGTTGATGTTTCAATTTCCACTCTTCATATGAATGTCCAGATTTTGGACCTCGCCATTTTTCACATCCTTTACAATATGAAGAGAGAACAGCAACATCAATCACTTTCCCCGTAACATCTCCAATGACACTACACACACCAATACGTGAAGTGTGTCCACGTGTTTTCCACGTACCGTCACCACTGACGCAGATTTCGTTAATTCCAGAAGCTGATACTTCTTCTTTCGCAGCATTTTTCATGGAGTCGTCTGCTACTTCACGACTGGCCAAATTTATTTTTCGCAGGATCCTTTCGTATGACTTTTGTGATACTGGTGGTGGCAAATCCATTGCTGTGCAAAAATTCTTTATTCCACAAAAACCTAGCCCTACTGTGCGCATAGCATAGGTTATTCGTGTATTTACTTCATAGTCCTTACTTGAAGCAATAACTGAGGAACTTTTAAAAGTGGTCAATGTACTGCATGAGTAGCATTCAACATTAAACTCAGACACCAATCCATACAAAGTCTTTTCTTTTAGAACTGCTTTAGTATTGCAGTTAGGACATATTAAATATTTAGATAGTTCAGATAATAAAATATCAATGTCTATCAATCTATATCCATTAGATTGATTGAAAGTTTTAACTTCCTTGTCAAGATAATTTTCTTTGCACAATTTCTTAGCTGAAGCAGATATGCAGTCAACATCATGCGTATCTGACACTTTGCGAGTGTATTGGTTCGCATGAAAACGCTTTCGTTTTCGGCGATAGTCACTGCCTCTACGTTGAGCTTTACTAGACATTTTTTAGTAATTAATAAGAAGCAAAAAAAACTTCAATCAACAAAAATTTATAAAGCTTACGAATTACGAGAATAACGAGAGAAAATTCAATAAAGCAGCAGTAAACAGTTTGAAATACATATATAAACAAACATTCTTGGAATTAGGGCGGTGCTGAGTTGCAAACTTCCTTCTCTAATTAAAAATAGATCAAATTAAAAATTAGCAACAACTGGGGAGAAAATAATTTCAATAACGCCATCGATTTCAAAACAGAAACTAACGAACATGGTTTGTTTACATTGGGTTTAAATGGACAATCTAGTGCTGACGTTTGATATTTTTTATTGCTATTGCCGTAATTTTGGTCCGATTTTGACGCGGTTTGTTTTAAAATGCTCCTAACAGTCTGTATTAATTTTTAAAAATATTTTTGAAAAATGGATTTTTTTGCCGTTTAAAGGTACTATGCCCCCCTAATGTTCAAAAATTGTAGAGCTTTAAGTTGAAGCATCAGACTGACGTTCAAATTTGTAGTCAAGGTACATGAAAAACCACAAGAGTACTCCTTGCTATTATAGAAAACTGCTCCCTATCCCATAACTCTAGGGGCAGATCCAGAGTGTATAGGTCGCAGAATGGTTGTATGAAGATGCTAAGTTTTCCGTCTTCTAATTCAAATATGGTGATCACTGGCACCAAGACGGTAACAGCTCTCATCGTCCAACACAACACATCACCATTCCACCCTCAAAGGAGTTCTGAATCATTGAAGTCGCACATGTCAGTGATTTGGAGTGAATGTTTTATATATATAATTGCAACAGGGCGTCTTTGCCTTGGAACTATTCCTAGAACAATCAATTTGTTACACTTCATTGCGTACCCTTCAGGTGCCAACCCAAGCTGCAATTTCTGCAGAAGTGATGCTCCACAAGCATACGACGAATACAGTGGTCTTCTATGTCAGTAGTGACCCATGCAGGGCTGAACTACGGTTTTCAACAGTTAGTGCCTTCCAGGAACCACTGCTACTAACAATCATGCGCAGTGGATACATTCCAGTATCGTGGAAAGAAAGCCCATCGTTTCTAGCCCTTTATACGTCCTCTTTCAAACTCAGTGAGGTCTTGATAGTGGCTTCTTTGTATTCTTAAAGACAGTCTAGAGTAACACGACCCTTAGATGAATAAATATCTTAAAAATAATCAAACTATTGTTGTTTAAATTTTTATTTAGTCAAGTTCTTTGTATTATCTTTCGATTGATACATCGCTTTTGTATGTAGAAGTTAGAAAAATTAGAAAATTAGAAGTTAGAAAAAACTTCGATTGAAAAATGTAAACAAACAAATTAGACAATTCCATCCCGACCCCTTTTTAGATATAAAAGCTAAAAAAAAGCTTTTTGATGAAGAAAAAATAAACTATTTTAAAAAGAGGAATAACTATAAAAAGGAATGTGTTACAAATAATCCAGGATATTACTGAAGAATTACATTAATGTATTTTTTTTTCTTTTGAGATGTGTGTTTCATTTTTTTTTTTAAATTAAAGTATTTTGCATAAAATTTTTACAATTTCACATAGTTCATATTCATCATATATTTTTCCTAAAAATATAATATTTAAATATTGTCTGGAGCAAAAAACTTTAAAATTTCTATTATGACAAAAAAAAATTTTTTTTAGCATTTCCTCGAGTGTTTTTATGAAATTAATACTCACTAAAAATGATAATTTATAAAATATATTATTTGAAATAACACGGAAATGGTATTTTCTTTAGGAAAAATATATAGCTAATATTTTAAAGTGATATATTTTTATTTTTGCTTATAATACTTATTTTTTTTTTAGAATTATGAATTTTAAAATGGTTTTTCTTGTTTTCGCATACAAAATGTTTCTCTTTCCACAATTATTTACCATTTTATCCCTTTATGTTATATATAATGCATGTAACAAAATTACGGATCAATTTTAAGGTAAACGTAATAACTCTTTTTTTAAAATTAAAAGGTAGAAGATTTTGGCTTTTTTTGTAGAATTTTGGCATACATATCAACATTTTATTTTTTTTTTTTCCAAAACTGATTAAGTTAATGTAAAATTTATCCCAAAAGTTGTTTAAAACACATCCTTGAGAATATTTCAAAAAATTTCAGGTAAACAAATTATTAAATAGTCAACAAGTAAGATTAATAAAAAAATATTGCGCGAATAATATGTGCAAAATTTCCTCTCATATCATTTTCATAAATAGCAACATTCTATGTAATGCTAAAATATAATGTTTAAATGCATACATTAAAAAAAGTTGTTCAAAGGATAACATTTTCCATTTACAGCTCCCATTTATAGTATACCCACTGAGTTATAGGATCTAAGGATAGCGCGCTACTAGCGCCACTTTTATGTACCTTACGGGAAATTTGAATTAAAGTCATCTTTTAGATTTTAGAAAAAAAAACATTTGCTTCACACAGATTATATAAATGGGTGTCTGAATACCCAAAAATAACAGAAATCAATGCACTCGATTTTGTATAAGAATTTTATAAGAATAGCCTTAGGTAAGAAAAAATACGAACAATTTATTGCAAAAAATACTTACGTTAGTACGGTTTGACTCCTTTACTCATAGAAAAATCCAGAGGCCCACTATCACAAAGTGATAATAAGCTAATGTCGTGTATGTCTTGATGGAAGAAAAACTATTTGATATGGATGGTATTATGTACGCTTCATTCACCTAATAGAAGTTAAGGGTCAACATTTAACACACGTTGGGAAGCACGCTGAGTTAAAAGTGATAACTCAGGACCAAGACAACAAAATGGATCCTTCTAAAATGATCGATCCATCACAAAAAAATAATTGGATTTGAGGACCCGCAAATGTCGAATGAGTGATAGATAAACTTGTGATTATTTGATTGATTTAAAAAAGAAAATATGAGATGATACTAAAGATTAGGAGAAAGACGCCCAAACAGACCAACTTACTTCAATTGGAGAATGTGTAACAAGAGTAGAGACATGTAGAGTGAATCCTTTTTCAAAAATGGATCCAAGCATTCAACTTGTCCTTTCATTGAAACGAGATATGAAGAATTATTTAACTAAGAAATATGAAAGTTGTTTAAAGAACTTTAAAAAAAATGAGCTCACAAATATTTATGACATATTTTTCAGTCTAAAGATTATCCACACTTGAATACCTTTAGAAAAAGTAATCAAAGTAGATTTCCTGGACGATAATCTCCTCTAAAGAGCTTCACGGATGAGTGGATGATGATAGGAGCTGGCCATGGCAAACAGTTGACCGCTCTTGAGTGCAGATGAATGATTTTGTATAACTAAATAGTATTTCATTATTTCTATTGTTATTTTTTAATTCTTAATTTTGTTTTCCCTACTTAATTCAATATAAGAATTATGTACTTATGTGTTGTAGACTGTATTGCATAATGTAATTACATACCTATATATCATTCACATATATGCTATAATTTTTCCAACGTTTTTGCATGGTTTTTAAACTGGATAGAGTTCTTTATTTCCTGGTATATGATTTTCGAATAAGATAGAACACATATTTCTAATTTAGTTTCAGGAAGTTTCTCCTTTTAGCATGATTTTTACACCCAATTTTAGGGAACTTATCTATCATATAAAAAATAGTTTCATCACAATTGAATACTGCAGAGATTCGAATTGCATTATCGAATTCTTCGTATTATGTACATAACATGAACAAATTAACATGAAATCTCAACTTCTATCTGCAATGATATTTTTTAATCAAAGTCTATCAAATCATTATCTAAATTCAACCTAAGGTAAAGAAACCGTCAGGTTATTTAGTAATTCGAGGTCGAGATCATAAAAAATATTTTCTACAGCAATAAATAAAACCAGGGTGCGCAGTAGATGTACCCCCACGTGGTGCACCTGTAAACACTTTAAAGTGGCTAAGGGATCTACAATTTTAGATTATGTCTTCCCTTTCGCAGGTTGATACTCTTTGAGTATTGCTGGGGAATGCTAGTGGACTGTCCCAATCCAAACACATGGAGCTTTTGCACACTCTGTGTGAGAAATATATTGGTTACTTACTATCATGGAGGCTAATTTAACTGCTGAAAACCTAAAATATATCTTTTTAAAGGATTTGCTCTTTATATCCACCTGACATGATTGCCTGCGAAACCATCTTTATAGATTCAAAGTTGTTCCTTTCTCGAAATGCACTCTGTGCAGCTTTGGACAGGTCACGGATTCAGCACACCTTCTACACTGTCCTGCACTGCGTTAGACTTTTCTCACCAAGCATTACTGAGAGGGTTGGACATGTTGATTAATGAATGTTTCAATCGCTTATTTTTCGTATGATGTGTTCTTTTTTCTTTATACTTGTTCTTTACTGCCACTGTTCATAATCTGCCATTATAAATTTTAAAAAATCCAATACTTATTGTGAAAAGTACATGCTCATCAATACTAAGCTTCCGAAAACAATCCATCGGATCATTTCTCTTGAACCCTGGTAGTTTCAATTATTACTTCTCTAACTTATTAGATTTGGTGTGACAACACAATCTACAACCTCTCTCAGACTTCTCTCTTCACTTGACTTTAAATGGCAACTCTCATGAACATAAATCAAGGTTCTTCGTACAAAAAGTGGTCTTATAATCATGTAACGTTATACAGATATTTTCACTAGAGGCTTAGTAAGAATCGTGAATGGAGACCGTTGCATGCAAACTAGCTCTACACAAAGGGTTTCCTTCATTCAAATTTTATCATCAACGCAGACCAATCACAAAATTTTTACAGTTTTTTGAATATTTTGAATCATTTCTGGCGATATCTTAAGCTTTCGAACAACTTCATTAATATTTTACAAATTCTTTTTTAATTCCTTTGACACATATAGACACTAGCATCAAATTAATGTAAGAATTCAATGATTATTCGTGCGACCCTATTCCTTACACTACCCGTAACATACAAATACTATGCGTTTCATTACACAGTACAATGCTTTTTTTATTATAGTAATATTTTAAATTGTTGTTTTTATATACATACACATATATACTTTCTTTGCTATAAAATAGCAACAATTTATCACAATTTATACCACCTCCCCCTCTTTTACATTAAAGCAAGGCTTATTGATTCATTCCAATAAAGGTCGATTTCAAAGTATACTCAAAATAGAAAAGGGGGGGGGGGGGGAAAAAGCGAGCTAAGCCAGGGTTTTTTTTTTTATCCCTATCATCAAAGTATTCGTAAAATCATTTGTCACGAATAGACATTTCACCATAGGTTATGTACTAGAAATAGAATCCTCCACCCTTTCTATCTCTGGATATCTGTCACATCTTCTTGTCTTCTATCACTTGACTTCCTATATGAAAGATACCATTACTTATTTTCTTCAATTTGAAGTTGTTGTTTTTTTACCAAAAGTTATAAGAGCTTTATTTAGCTTGTATTAAAATTTACTGTAATTGATATCACACAATCGCAATGCTAAAATTATCTTAGTATCTGAATTTGAAATGAAAATATTTGCATTGAAGATTAAAATAACTCTTCATTTGAAAAATTATATACACATAGTGTGTTGACACACACTAGTTTCTTTAAGCTTCATTCTCACTTTTTTAACAAAAGTGATGCTTCTAAGGTTTCGTATAGAAAGAGAATCAGTGCTTGCTAATTTTCCTTACCCTATAAAAACTGCTGTAATAATTTCACATGCACAATTTTTCTGTGTGAAGGTGCATGTTCAATATACATTTTAAAATAATATAAATATAGATTATTTGTAGAGTAAGTGCTACAACAGGTTTTTCTTAAATGATAAATGTTATTTAATGCACTTTTTATGTCATCAGAAAATATTGTTTTGAATTACGTTTTACATTTATAATAGTATATTTTCGTTATGCATAGATGTTCTTTCTAAAAATAAAAAGATTTTTTTCATGTTTTTTTTTTTACTTTTATAATTATGCAAACATAAAATAGACAGTTTTACATTTACTAAGAAACAGTTACGCTTTTTGTGGAATAATTAAGAATAGACAACGATAAAAAAGATGAAACTAAGTACATATTTAGTAGCGACAATGTACATTTATTATAGTGAAAAATGGTAAACATATCGCCACATCGAAGAATAAAAAATAAAGATGCTCCTTGGATGATTTACAAACAGCCCCAAAAAATGAATCTTGAGGTCAGAATGATGTAGACAAGAGTACCTTAGTAAGATGTGTGTTGAACACGGACACTAAAGCACATTTTTCATCAGTTCTCCATGCTCTTCAATGAACTATCGAAGAGTCCTTCAGGGATATTGTCTTACTTTCTGAAAACGAATTTTCACTGTGGCACTGTATGGCGAGAGATGGTTTTTTGTGTAATAAGTGTGCCAAGAGCATCCCCAGCATGTTCAATAGGATATGGGTCGGGAATGTAAGCAGGCCATTGCATACGGTGAGAATATTTTCACTTTTCAGTGTGTCCGATACCTCAACGCTTCTTTATGGCAGCACCTTATCGTCCATAAACAGAATATCTAAACCCTACAGTACCCCTAAAAGTTCAAACATGATCCAGAATAATCTCTCTGTAATACCGCTGCTACATAACGATTCCTCGCTCACAAATGGGAATCCATGTTCTGCCATTGTACATGATGCCTGCCCACACCATGCCTGGGCCATAAAATACCTTAGTCATAAAATACCTTGTGCCGTTCTGATACATTAAAAGTATACTGGCTGAAGTACCCACTCTTCGCACGAGTTCATTTTTTAAAAGAAATAAAATATTATTCTTGATATAATAGCTGAATTTTAAGCAGAGTAAACCCAAATGCGTGACAATGTCTAAAAAAATGTAAAAGGATTTCTTTTTTAAATGAATGCTCATATTAAAAAAAATTTAAGCAAACTTTTTTTTTTTTAATTTTAAGCCTCACAGAATTAGCATTTAGAACTAAAGTGAGAAACAATGTAAAATAAAATTCCATTGAAGAACAATAGTGTTATTAATAATATTTAAAGCGAGAAGACTTCAATATGTTTTAACCGGGAGCAGACGCACAGTCGATAATAACGTTAATGATCGCCCGTGGTGATTGAGTCACCCCAAACCGTTTTGTATACCGTAAAATCCGGCGTATATAACGCGCATCTTTAACACAAAAATTAGGATCGAAACTTACGGGTGCGCGTTATACGCCGAGTATAAAAATGAGAGCTTTAAAAGTAAGAAAAACATTGAGCGCAGAAAAAAAATTATATTTCTATACGTATCAAAATACTGTTTATTAAAAAAATAAACTTAGAGAGAGAGAGAGAGAGGGTTGTACTTTTAAAAATACACTATTTTCTTCTAAAGCTTTGAATATAGTACCTTGAATAAATTACTTTAAAACATAAGAGTATTGTGCAGATACACACTCTTAGCTTTCTTCATAAAAAAGGGGGTGCGCGTTATGAGGAGAATGAAATTAAAAATTAAAAATTGTAGCTTGAAAGTATAGGTGCGCGTTATATGCAGGATTTTAGGGTAATTATTTTATTGTACACAACAAAAATCGTGATTCCAGTGAATAATTTAATTAAGAGAAAGTATACTTACCTACTTCCAAGAACTTTTCAATTTTTCTTTGATAGTCTTAGAAGAAATTCCAATAAAACTGAACTAAAATGTTTCAAATGTGCGTGACCTTAATAAAGGACTCAAATCACAGACACCTGTAAGTAACATTATAGGAATGTTATTTGCAGGCAAAACTGTCATATTTTGTTCAAGTTTTTGTAACTTTACAGTCCTTTGATGATCGACAAATTGCACGTTGAACTTTTGCTTGTGCTAGTATGTTTTTGACATGGCGAAGTGTGCCTTTTAGTACTCTTATAGCTTTCTATTTTAGCTAGTGGAGCTCTTTAGGTAGCATTTGAAAATTTTCCTTTCGTTTTATGTTCATCGCTTTTCTCAAATTTACTTTCGCTATCATGATTATTATGCATTATTTCCGAAGGTTCTTCCCTTGTTTGATCAGTTTCAATTTCCTTCAACAAAGATCATAGATGCCCATTTCTTTTTCTTAATATTCTGCTCATTTACATTTATAAACCACAATAAGTCGTACAGCAAGGCAATCAAAATCACTAAGTTATTCATAGGGGGAAATGTAGCATGACCATAGAAAATATTTAAGGAAAAAAATGTTGTCGCCCCCCTCCCGTAAACTCAGTCACAACAAGTACCGTAAGATTTTTTTTAAAAAAAAGTTTACCACTCTCAAAAAAAAGAGAGAGATGTGACAAATATATGTCATACAGGAGGATAGTGTCAGGGCCATTGGTAACAAATAAACAGTTTTGCCAGAATTACCGATTTCATGCACTCTGTGCACGGCATGACCGCTCCCGGGTTAAAAAGGTCTTCAATATAATTAAATGGTTGTTAGTTCTAAAACAAATTGTGTAAAACGTATATTTCACTATGCTTTATATTTGTTGGGAATACTCAGAAAAATAAATCTTTTGGCCAAGTAATCCTTCAAAGTGCTCTCTGTGTTTTTCCAAATGTAATAAAACTCTTTTACATGGGAAACAGCTCAACAGAGTACATTATTTACAACTTCCCTAAATCAAAAACAAACACATCAGAGAGGAGTTGGAACTAACCATACCACAAAGTTCGAAGGTCAGCAAATATATTCTGCTGCCTACAGCTAATGTATAGTATTTCACAAAAAATAATAACAGTGATGAATTTTTTATCTTTCTAAAAATTTTTTGATTCTGCGTCTGGCTTTTGTTTTTTTCTCTGGAAGAGTAGTATTTAAGGTTTAAAAAGAAAACGTAATAAAAAATCTCTCCTCATAGGATTATAGCAAATCAAACAAAATGTACTTTTTTATTTGGTTATGGGATCAAAGATAGCCAATGAGGTATTGAAGAAAAAGCTTTTATGTTTGATGACGTATATTGCCAGATGATATATATAAATTGTATCAGTGTAAATGAGTATTTTTTTATAATGTCAGAAAGCATTTTGTTTTCCTTCATTCCAGTAAATTTTTTTTTTAAAAAAATCTTTTATATTCGATATGCTCGCGCCCCCTTGTAGAGTTATCGCCCCCCAGGCGGACGCACCCCACAGTTTGAGAAACGCTGCTTTAGATGAATTTTGGTAATCCCAACCAATATGTTTTCATACCACCGTAATCTCTTTCGACGGTGGTATGGTTGAAATGGGATGCAACGAACAGCCTGCCATGCATATAAAACAACATGATTTAATTGCCGTTACATATTTCTTGCTGAAACATGCGTACTGGTAGTGATAGCAAGGTTTGCAGCTATCTGGTCAGGGAGTAAATTTATGTTTCTTTTTACCACGAGGGATACATAGCAGTTCACTAGAAGTGTGGTGTTCTTACCAGGACTTCCGGAATGTTTTCGCAAAGCATTTCTATCTTTAGAGGCCATCTTTAATCGTGAGATGACACACTTTGATACACTCATTGCAGCAGCTACTGTGCTGACCCTTTGAAATTCTTCCAGTCGTTCAACTGATCGTCTACGATTGTAGTCACGCAAATGATGCCTTGCTGACATTTTACTCTTAAGTACTGCAAGATCCAAACAAAATTTCAGAGAATAAGCTTTTTTAACACCCAACATTATTTTCGTCAAACATCAAACAGCATGAATTTTCGTATGAAACATGAGTTTGAGTTCACAGTCTTTTATACAGATAAGGCGTCCTGGTCTCTACCATGCCTTCTGAACTTTAATTTACTTTTATTGGTTAGTTGTCTGAGGCGCAATTTTGCATTCATTATTTGTGCCTTAGCAATTGTCAAGCAGTGTACATTATAAACACAAACTACATGCAGTCTACAATAAATTCAATTAAATTGCCTCACGTTTTGTTTTTGAGTGACTTTCGTCAAGCCTTCGGAGAAATCAAGTATTCGATAGAAATTCAGACTGTGCTATGTCATAACGGTGATCTCTTTCTGGTAGAGAAAAAATAACTCTTTTACTTTTACACTTAAGGTTTAATTAATGATAAGCGTACTGTATGTCATGTGATTGGCCTTTAAATCTACGAAAAACTAGCAGTGTAGAATAATGAAACATGTTCAAGTGAAATGGCCCCGAAAAGACGTGGTAAAGAAATTAAGTGAGTGAAGTATCAGCTCAGGTGCTCTCCTCTTTACTTGGCTGTGATTCAAAAATACGAGATCTATCGTAATTATTCAGAATAAATCAGTGCTTCTCAAACTTTCACTATTGGCAACCCAATTTTCAATCATAATTTTTATCGCACCCCCTTATACAATAATGATGCGCTTTGGCGATAAAGCTACCAAACGATCTTAATTATAAACCGTATAAATTCACAAGATACGTATTAAATTTTGTATTTGTTACTTTTAAGTAATATATATTTTAAACAAATCACTTTTTTTTTCCATCATCCATTTTTCTAAAAATGTAAATGTCATTAGAAAAATATAGTCTAGTCTATGTTGCTCTCTATCATATCCGTCACAATTAGCATTCTCGCGAACGTTTGCATGGGTCTGGGCAACCTATCCGACGTCTGTGCAAAACGTGTAATTGCACATGTTGATATTTTTTACCTTTGCAGACCTAGCTCATTCCCCAGGAGACGGTATCACTTTTTAGTGCGGCACTGTATAATAGGCGATACCAATTGCCGCAAGAATATTTGCCACCCAGTTTCCTCCTCAGAGGGAGGTCCCTGAGCTCTGACGATGCAAAATTGAACTTAAAAAAAATTTTTTTTTAAAGAATTTTGGCAGCCAAGCCAAACGGGCACTTCAAGGGATTTTTTACATGCCGCATAATCATACAAAAGGGCCGCTGTCGATTTTCTGCATCATGAAAATCCACCGACATGGGCCAGGGTCGAGACCGCAACCTTAGGTGCCAACTACGCCACCCACTCGGCACTAGCTGAATTGTAAGAAGAGTAAACCCAAGAGCACGGCAATGAATACAAAAAAGTCAAACGATTTTTTTTAATGAATGCTCATATTATAAATAGATTTTAATGAGCTGTAATTGTAATGCTCACAGAATTAGCATTTATTATTAATGTTAAATAATGAAAAGGAATGTAAAATTCCGATCAAGAATAATTGTGTTATTTTTGATATTTAAAACGAGAATACTTCAAAATGTTTTAACCCCGGAGCAGACGCTCGCTCGGTCCTAATATTAATAGTCGCGTGGGGTGACGGAGTCACCTCCAAATTTTTTTTACAATTATTTTTATTGTACACAATAAAAATCACAATTCCAGTGAATAATTTAACTAAGAGAAAATATACTTACCTACTTTCTACCTTTTTTCTTTAATAATTTGAGAAAAATTCCAATAGAACTGAACTAAAATGTTTCTAAGGAACGCGACCTTAATAAAGGACACAAAAATCACAGACAATTTTTATTAACATTACAGGAATGATATTTGTAAGCAAAACTCATATTTTGTTCAAAATTTTGTAGTTTTCCTGTTCTTTGACTCTGCATCCCGCGTGAACGCTCCCGGGGTAAATGTGTAATCAATGTAAAAATATGAATGTGTGTTCTAAAAAAGAATTGTGTAAAATGTTTTTCTTAATGCTTAAAATGTTTCAGAATACTCATAAAAAGAAATCTTGGCTAAATAATACTTCAAAGTGCTTTCTGTGCTTTTCCGAATGTCATATAGCTCTTTCGTATAGGAAAAAATGCATTATTTACAACTTCCCTGAATGAAATATAAAGACATAAAAAAAGGAACGAACTAACCATACCAGTAAGTTCGAAGGTCAAAGACAGATGAATTTTTTACCTTCCTAGAATGTTTCTCTGGGCTTTGTCTTTTCTCTGAAATAGTATTTAAATTTTTTTTTAAAGAAAACTTAATAAAAAAATCTCTCATCGTGGGATTGCAGTAAATCAAACAAAATGTTGTGTTTTTTATTTAGTTATATTATCAGATAGCTAATGAATGTATCAAAGTAAAAGCTCTTATGTTTGATGAAATATATCGCCAGATGATACATATAAAATATTTATATAATTGTAAATGTGTATTTTTTTATTGTGTCAGAAAGTTTTTTTTTACTTCATTCCGGTAAATTAATTTTTTTAAACCTTTAATTTTCGACATGCTCGCGCCTCCCTTGTAGGGTTATCACGCGCCCCCCCCCCCCAATTTGAGAAACGCTGGAATAAATCATAAGAATTCTACAGTATCCTTAGAAAGCCTCCGCATACATTTTCTTAGTTCGAGTTTCTCCTATTGGTGATTGATATTGAAAAATCTATTGCATTTTGGGCATAAAAAATTGCAGAACAAGATACTTTATTCAAATATATATATGTGTGTGTGTGTATAAGTTGAATTATGGGGCTTGATATATAATAAATTTTTGTTATTAACCTAGAAGCAGTAAACATATTCTCCACCGAAAAAATTATTCCTCTCCAGATCTCTGCGTCTAGACACCATACTGTGGCTGCTCTCTTAGACCTCGTAAAGACTCTTGACAAATTTTTGGTAGCATTAATTGATCTTAATACTTCCTGATTCTTTCAATGTTGCTGGAAATACTTTGTCAGGGATCTCAGACATCCCACAGAGAAGATATATCAAGGTAAAAATTAATAAAATTTCTCAGACACATTTGAGCTAAGCCAAAATGTCCCTCAGATTCAGTTTTTAGACGTTTATTTTTTCCCTCTGTATATGGCTGGTGTAGAGAAAGTGTCTTCTTCAGGGTTAAAATTGGAATGTTTATTTATGTGACATGTTGTCCTTTGATGCTGTAGAACTGATATATATAAAAAGGAGTTAAAGCTCAATGTTGTCCCCTGGCAGCTTAATCAGATTTTGCAGTAGAGTTAAAATTAGAGTTAAAATTACATTTTAACCTTTCTAAATTAATGTTTACCCCTATTTACTACAAATTAGCACTTGTATAAATACTTGCCCTATACTGAAACTATATAAACATAAGCTTACCTATGAGAAACACTTCAAATCTTATGGGTTAATTTTGAACCCTGATTTAAGTGTCACAAACATATTAAATATCTTGTTTTGAAAAGCAAGAAACGTCTTAACACTCTTAAATATATCTCCAATAGGGATTAAGAGGTTGATGTGGTTTCTCTTGCCATACTTATTGAACGTGTGATACCCCCACCCCGTGTGTACCATCTCTTCATCTACACGACCTAAATTTGTAGGAGGAAATGATTGATCTCACTCAAGTTTGCCATAATCAACTAATTTATTATTATTCCAATATATTGATCCAAACAACACAAGTCTTACAATAGGGATGCAAAATCAGGAGTGATATAACTTATTACTAAATTCCAATTAAATAGCGCCTGAAATCCTAATCACTTATCTTTATAAGTTATCCTAAGAATCTTTATCTGCCTTAAATTCCACGCTAAAGCCCGTTCTATAATTACGCTTCTTTTTTTAATATCTTACCAACAGCTCATGGCGTTCAACATCTCAGCTTCCTTTCTCCCCATTCTATTCTACCACGCGAATACTAAAGCTCCATTATATATCTATTAACTAATCTGCATGTCGTGGTTTCTTCTTGAGAGGATTGGATATGAAATAACTCAATTCTGGCCCCAAAGATTCCCCAAGAGGATTATTGTACAAATCCGATAAAGCCCCGTCACAATCCCCTACAAGAAGAAAACTTGATTTATTTGAGGGTCTTAATGACCCGATAGAGAAATTACGTTGAAAAAATTGCACTTGATTTTCACAAAAATTTATAACTCGAAATTAGCATTAATTAATATACTAGAATAATTACTCCAACACTACAATTATCAAACTTTTGTATCAGTTCTGACCTCTCTCTCTACTCCCCTTACAAAATTCCTAAAGGTGTACCCCATTTGGGCAAGGACTGAAGGAAGACCTTCCCTACCGGAAGGACCAAAAACCTGGCCGTACACAACCCGATTCTTAAATATTTTAACATAATACTTCTTCTTCTGTCGCAGGCTTACTTCCTTCACAACATCAGGACTAGCTACAATGAAAATCTGTCATGAACATTCTTCTAAATATCACAGCCAGCCACCCTGAAATGAGAACTGGATCAATGGACGAACAAAAATATTTTCATCATCAGTACGTATCACATTAACTTTGTACACATATTTCAAATGACAGTTATTTTTAAACATATAACACACCATCTGGTTTTTCTAAAAATAACTCGCTTCTCATCGTGCTGCGCTGTTAGTGTTATGGTTAATTTCCTATCTATACGCCGCGTTCCCAAAACCAGATCTATACTAATATCTCTCAATACATAAACACACATACAACTAAAAACAATTTTGCAACATTTATCTTAAACAAACAATACAAGGAATTCTCGCATCCCAGCGAAGTCTTAATCAGTAGTAAACCAATGTACTCTCATACAATAGCTGTCCACACACTTTTAAATTAATTTACACATACAATAGTTCATTTTTCAACCAGACAGTAAAATGCTCCGCAACGTAGTGTAAAACTTTTGCACACAAAAATTTTAAGATAGTCGATACCCCCTATACCG
The DNA here is from genome assembly GCA_019973955.1 of Trichonephila inaurata madagascariensis. Classification (NCBI taxonomy): domain Eukaryota; kingdom Metazoa; phylum Arthropoda; class Arachnida; order Araneae; family Nephilidae; genus Trichonephila; species Trichonephila inaurata. The sequence continues at coordinate 150,319 of BMAV01001637.1, forward strand.
ACAATGTTACATATAGCTTTTTTAGGAACCTGTTTCTCAGAACTGTTAAATATAAAAACTTCAAATTTTGTCTGCATATTAATTAGGCTTTTTTTATTTAAATAATGGTAAAATGTTTCAAATATATTGTTAACTTTTTTAAAAAAAATTCATCGTAAAAGTATCACTTCGAAATTTTTGATAATTGTCATTTTTTTACGATAACTGCTTTTCAGCAAAATATTTTGAGATCTCCAAAAAAGTAGCTCCATTATATATAGTTGCATATTGTTTATATTCAGTAAAAATTGCATGAACATGTATTGAGTATATTCTCTGAAAAAGGTACACGCAGTTTGAAAACAATCATTTTGAGAAAATTGCATTTTTAGTGTAAAAAGACACTTCATCACAAAATTAATGAATTACAACATGTATTTTCCCTATTTTATTAAATATTAGCTCATTCTCCATTACTTTTAAGACATTTTAGTCTTTTCTTTTACTTTGATTTCTGAGAAAATATATATATAGCATTTTTTACTTTTAAACTATCGAGGTTTTTAGTAGAGGTTACATTATTTTACTCAAATTCTGTATCAATTTTTGAAGAACATTTAGTTCCGATACATTACTTTCATCAAATTTGACTATTAAACATCACAAATACCATTTGAAAATGTGTCAATACATGAAAACATGGCTTTGGCAATACATGATTATACGATATTTCGAAAAGGTTGATTAGTGTTTCATATATTCACCTGTAAACACAATTTCTTAAAGCATCAGGATTAAAAAAATTTTCTTTAAATATTAGATAAATGGTATTCAAAACAACATCAAATTTGCTTTAATTGTTTTGAACATGAAATTTATGTATTTTTATTATGTAACGAGCTACGTGCAACGAAAAAAAGCATTGCATTTTGAGATATTTATATAACTTTTACTAAGTAACTATTGTACACCAAACCTTAAAAATTTGTATAAATACACAACATATATGAAATACATAGTAAAAATTGCATGCATACAGTAGATTTATAGAAAAAAGAATAGACAATTTCGTAAAAATTGTCATTTTCTGTGTTACGAATTCTGCTATCTAGCTGAATGTCTGAGGAATATTTCAAAAATTTTACAAAAAGAGTAAGAACACGCAAGAATACATATGAAATATATAGTAAAAATTTCCAATTCTGCACATTCAGTAGATTTGTACAAAGAAGAATACACAATTTAATAAAAATTGTCATTTTCTGTGTTACGAAATCTGCATTTTAGCTAAACATGTTGTGACGTCTCTCGCGTCTTTCTGCTAACATAACTCCTATGTTCTTTGACGGCCACGATTAATGGCAAAACTTTTCCAACCCAATACCAAGAAGATAAACAAAGATAATATGTAAATGAGATATACTATAAAAGGATAGAAGCTTTGATGATAAGAAATAGCGCGGCAAGCTTAGAGATAGTAGTGTTGAATCATTCTGATCAATAGTGCGTTAAGTTTAAAGATAGCTTAGTGTGGAATCTTGCAGATCAAGAGTTAGCAGTCCGATAGTTTTAGAAGGAATAGAAGCCTAATATAAAGAAGTTGGAATCTTCTTATACAAAGTGAATTTATAGCTATTTCTCTTTAGATAAAGGAAGGAGATCTGCAAAAGGTAATATTTGATATAAGTAATTAGATGAATAGGATTATTAATGATAATTGAGATAAAGGATCTAGTTGCGTGATCTGACTTAAATACACGGTTTAATTGGTGTTAACTCTCACTTTAAATATAGTTGTCAAATTAGAATTTAAGTAATATAAGTTATTCTTAATAAAAGTTGTATTAAGAACTACTATGTCTCATCATTTTGATAATCCCACACCTCTAGCTTACGCGGAACCGGCACGACATGGTCATCACAGGATGGCTATGTCACAATGTCTGAGGAATATTTCAAAAATTTTACATAAATAATAAGAACACACAAAAGTACATATGAAATATATAGTAAAAATTTCCAGTTCATGCATTCAGTAAATTTATAGAAAAAGGAATACACAATTTAATAAAAATTATGGTTCAGTCCTAGGAGAGCCCACACCCTTGGCGCGAATTATTTTGGGTTGGCGATAATTGTGCCATCTTGGTAACCCTACTTTGATACACTAGATATGGTAAACCTATATCTTGAAATTTCGTATTTTGTCGGCGGGCATTTCGAATTTCATTTTGTTTTGGGGAACCGGGATGGAATGGTTGCGTGTGTGAAGGAATATATCTTAGAATTTTTTACTTTGTTGAATGCGAAAGGTTAGAAAGAATTGGTTGAATAGTGCATGAAGGAAGGATTTATTGCTTATTATGAATGTCCTATAAATGTAACGATCGGCATGATGTAACATAGTCGACAATAAAACGCTTTCTTCGAAATTGCACCAGCCACGCCGAAGGTATGTTCGACCATTACCTCGCAGAATAAAAATGGCGGCGCTCATACGATCATTCACTTAGCGATGAGCCCTTCAAGACTTTTTTAAAATCTGTCGTTACGCTGTACCCTCC
>BMAV01001637.1:152961-170997 GCA_019973955.1 Trichonephila inaurata madagascariensis
TTTTTATATTTTTTTTTATCTTAAATGCTTAATGTCTGTATTTTTTACATATATTTTCATTACGCATCCACCTTATCTCTCTGTATTCACTTGCCGCCATTGTCGGTTTCGCTTGGCGCCATCTCGTTCTGGCTTGGCGCTTTTTCCGTTTTGTCGCCCAGGGTGTGGGCTCTTCTAGGATTTTACCTTAATTTGAAATAATAAATGTATTTATTTTTTACTTTATAAAATACAAAATAATTACATAAATAGAATTTAATATTTAAAATAAACCTTTCATAAATAATTTATTTAATTTTAAGAAATAATTAAAAGAATTGAAAGAAAAAAGATTTCCGCATGTTTCGAACTCGGTTCCACCCGTATTCACAGCAGACGATTAGACAACCGAGCCACTGGGCCGGTGAAAAAAATTGAAACTTAATTGTATAAAAGCTAAGCATGAATTTCGAACACTGTTTTCTCCGAATTGAGTGGCCATTCGACGAAATTACATTAAGGGTTGAACACCCTAAAGGAGTACTACTATTACGCCAAGTCTTGACCCGAAATGAATTTCCTTAGTCCTGCGCTCTCCTTGTTAGATCAGAACTTAGTGTTCACTTGGATGATGACAATGCTGCGAACAAAATAAATGAATCGCATATACTAGAAGGATGAACAAGTTCAGATGAGAGAGATGAAAAAAAACATCGAAATATTTGAAATGGAAAGACAATTTGGGATCATTCTTTACGATAAAAGTCTTTTGTGAATACATTCCTTACATTGATTTAGCTGTTGCAAATTCTTGGTTTCTGTGCAAAAATGATGCAATATCAAATAAATTTACTCTAAAAATTAAAATGAATCGCTTAAAATTTAAGTTAGAGAAGTTGAATCGTTATCAGCCTCTCCACCTACTAATAAAAGTATTTTAACTGGTGATAAAGATAACACACATAACACAAGTGTTGGAATTCCTCTCGCAAAAAGATTGACGCGTTGTAATCCACCTACTATACATTCCATGGCTTTTATTTTAGCCATTCCAGGATAAAAGGATTGACATGTATAGCCCTTTTCGATGTGTTGATGATATTTCAAGGTCTCGCACAAGTGCAGATTTGAAAACTACGACAGCAGTTCGAAAACATGTTGTGAAAAATGCAATGGGGTTATTTATACTTGTCAAAAACAAACCAAAAGAGTTTTACAGTAAATAAATAATGAATTAATTAAAGAGTTAATTCTACACATAAATAATTTCCTTATTTGTAACACTAAGGTAATGTGTAAAACTGTCTGTAAAAGAGAGGATGAGACCCTTCAAGAGGGTTTGAATTTATTACAGAAACTACCATCTGAAAACAGCACTGCTCTGACAGATGGAAAAGCCCCAGCAAATAATCTGCTCGACTTTTTATTACATTCTTAAAAAGACGATCACAAGAAAATGCAAAAGATCCTGAGTGTAGTAGCTCATGCTGAAAAAAAAAACACCCCTGTGTTTCCCACCCCAGGATGTAGCGTTTCAAAATAAATTCCATTTAAATGCACAGCGTATAATGTATTTTTGTATATTATTGAAAAGAAAAACTGTTTCTTTGAATATATCATCAAATTAATTTCCTATGTAAAACCTTTCCTTATGTGTAAAAAAATTAGAAAACTTTTTAAAAATTTTATAATTTTACAAAAAAATAAGTATTTTGTTCTGTAATATATTAGTGTGTTCTCTGGTTATATATAACATTTTTAGAAGTATGAACTCCATTAAAAAAGCCATTCGGTCTCTATGCATACTAAAAATATTTTAGACTTTTATGAACTGACGGTGCTTTATAATACCAATTTTTTTTTATTCAATTAGCTCTAACGGATTAAATTTCTTAAAGTTGAGTATTTTATATTTTTGTATATCCCTTAATTTTCAATGCAACGACTGAAAAAAATATACTACAAAAAAAATTGTAGTAGATAAAGAGTTACACATTAAAATTATTACCAATTTTCCCACAGTATTTAATTCGTAAGGATATTTGAACTATCTGACATACTTGGACGTTATCTTTTGCTTCTGCTTCTTCTGTACCTCTGTTTGCATTCTTTTAAAAGCAAATGTTCATTTATTACACATTCGTGTTTATATATTTTGGAAACAAAAACCGACACCTTCATGAGGAAAATTTGTTCTATTTTAGTTCATATAAATGTGAGTCACTTCATTTTAAAGTTACAAGGAAACAAATATTTATTCCTCATTTCGTTAAAATGAAGCTAAAATCTATCCGAAAAGAGGAGCAGGGCGTCATTAAGTCAAACGTGAAGATACTTTGCAATTCTGTACTATCCATCATTTTAATGACTGACCTTAAAACAAAAACAGTACAGAACGATTATTTGGAAAAGGAATGAGTGATTATTACTTCTCTCTCTGACTTGCCATTAAAATTATACTTTCCTGCTTTTTAAACCCTCTAATTTCGCGCTGTAGTGTTGGGGAAAAATCGTTCGCAAAGTAATTTTATTTGGGTGTGTGAATTATTTTGTAGGATAAATGTTTAAGCACATTTGTTGAAATGATTAAGTAGAATTAATATTTTATACTGATTGGAAAATATTTATTTTTCGTTTGTAGTCTCTCTCTCTCTCTCTTTCATGTTATAAACTTTTCTCAGAACGTTATTAAGGTAGAGTGCATTTTAAATAAGAATTTGATGTATAAGAATTGAACATTTATTATGCGAAGGCGATAAAAGTGTAAAAGTTGTTTTAAATAGAAGGGATAAAATTTATTGTGAATGGCGATGGCTAAATTCTATTAAGCTGAACGTTTCCTTTAAAATATGTTTTTTCAGAGAGTTAAAAGAAAATTATAAACCTAAAAGAATAGAAATGCAATAAAGTTCTTAAAAGAAATCATCATTTTACATACTCTCTCAGTACTCCTTTGAAAAAGGCATAAGGTAAATTTCAAATGCAACTGTCTTTCATTAAGAGAAAAAAAAAAGATTTCATTGAAACACTGAATTTCTTGTTAACATAGCATAGAATACATTTTATATACATCTTAACTTATATTTTTACTTTTTAAATGAAAGTGTCATATGTGCTTAAAAAATGTAAGAGTAAGGTATGCCGACATGGCGAGTGCTCCGAGCTAAGTCACTACTGACAGGTGATATGCATAACCAGAAATGCGAAGACATTTATATGACGTGGCCTGTAATATTACTACGGCCTCAACCGTTCAAGTTGGCTGTAGTATTAAAAAATAAAAATAAGAAAGAAAAAAGAACTTCATTGTCATCTGTGTGCGTGAAGGTCACGTAAAAATAAATGCTACATCTCTGATAACAGAAACATGTTATGATTAGAATTTGGAAGCGCGGTGGAAAAACTGTTTTAATTACGATGAATATCTACGTGTTTTCGTTCGCACTGAAGTTCAATGTATAGAATTTTATGAATGTAAATTTAATGATCATGGATTAAGTGACTTTTGTGTCAATTGCTCGTCCCAATTTTCGAGAATCAGAGTTTAAAAGGAAATATCGAAGGTCAGTATCAAAAGAGAAGATTTTAAAAATAAGAAGTTTGGAATTTTTTCAATAGATTTTGTAAGAGATTTATTTAGTTCAAGAAAATCTTTATTTAATGACTGTTAATGAAAAATTAGATTAGCGTAAATTTTTTTAAAGAAACCTGATTTGTGTGTGTGGTAAAAACTACTTATGAATTTATCGTAGCTGTAAAATATGCGATTAAGAGGGTGGAGACAGTAAGAAAAAAGAAATTCAAGAGCATAGGAGAAAAAGAATATTCAGCTCTTAAGTTATCGAAAAGAAATTAGAACTTGCTAAAACACAGAAATGAAATATATTCATTAGGAAAACAAAAACATCAATATACTTCCTATAGAACACCATAATGTAAATTCATTAGCAAGTTTAGGTAAAAGTATTCGCAATTTGTTGACAACAATACCAACGGAACAGAAAGCATTGAATTTATTTTTCGCTGCGTTAGAATGCGCTTTTGTAAACAGAGAAGTACCCTTTGAACTAAGAAGTACAGTTTTATTGGAGTTATTAGAATGCCAAAAGTATATTGATTTATATAAAAAAATGAGGAAATTAAGGTTGATGAAAAAGTTAAACTATTGTTTTAAAAGACTGAACCATCGGCTTAAATTAGCTTGCAAAATTCTTTAAAAACAAAATGATACATTAACGGAGTAGGCAGGCAATTTTGTGCAAGATTAAGTACATCAAGAGAATATTATTGCAAACACACAAAAGAAAATACATACTTTGAAAGTTTTTAAATCAACTGATTACATCAGAGAGGATATTGATTTAGATTCAGAAATAAAAACTCATAAAAATCTTCGCCAAGGGGACGGTTAGTTAAAACCTGTGGATTTAGGCAAAATATCGCAAAATATTCTTGCGACCAACTACTGCGACCTATAGCTATTTAGCATGGAGCCATCTCTTTCGAATGCAGTGCTTCTTGTTTTGGTAGAAGAATTTGTTAGACATAATCATCGTTCGCATTAAAGTTTTTTTTTTTTTTTTGCCTAACAAAATTAGTGTAAAAATAGAGCAAAGAACTGCTGCAAAATTTCACATGAAACTTAGAAAAACCGCTACTGAAACTTATAATTTATTAAAAGAAGAATATGGCAGTGAGAAGGTTTATTGTGTGCATATGTTTTTGAGTGGCTTATGAGTTTTCAAAATGACTGAGAGGCTGTTGAATTTCAGTCAGGCCCAAATCACATTTCCACGTCAAACACGCATGACAACATCAAAGAAATCGGTAATCTCTTTCTCTCTCGATGTGACCGTCAGTCAGAATATATACAAATATGCCCGTAATTTATTCACATAGAATGATATTTTCTGGAATTTTATGATACGTGATGGTTATATTATATTTGAAAAGCATATATTAGTTAATTAAATTTTTTTTTAAAAAGTTATTTGTGTGAATTGATTTAATTAGTTTTAAATTTGTTAAGAAACTCAATTAAAACCAGGCCTTTTTAAATTTTTCAAGAAAATAAGAAGTTTTTATCAATGATTCATGCCGATGATTTATTTTTGAGAAGTATTGTTACGTAGATCTAGCAATCTATGTAAAAATTCGACTTCAGGGACTTGGATCTGAAGTCGAATTTTGCTCTCATCAGTTGAATGCCGCTGTTTATACAATCCTCTTTGGGCTTCGGTCCTTTATTATTTGGATTTCAAAACTCTTTCTTTTCCACCTTTCTCAACCCTTAGATTGATCTGCTTATAAAAATGTAGACTAAGCATTTTCCTTCATCCTACTTTGCTTAGATTTTTTTATTTTTGCTTATGCTCAAATTTCACTGCAAGACAATGGATGTTTTATGCATTGCAGCAATAGCATTACTTTTTAAAAGTTATTGCCTCGTTTCTGTATACAAGAGCTACGTTGTACACAAAATATGAATCGAATTCTTTTCATCAAAATATTTTTAAAAGAATTTTTTAAAAAGAAAAGATTTGTTTATTGAATATAACAAATATGTTATAAAGTTTCAAGCAGAAATTAATCTAAATTGAAACCCACTTTACCATTCGATGCAGAAAAAAATTCGGGATTTTTTTTTTAAATAACTCAATAGTTTATGCATTTATTGTATTACCATCTAAATTTATTTCAACCAGTCAATAAGTTTCAAGATGAAAATTTGGATCTTTTTTATTGTTACTAATGCGAATTGTTGCTCTCACAGAAATATTCTAATTTGAAAATAACACACGGAGCTTGTTTATTAATACTAAATTATATTTTAAAAAAAAATAATTCATTAGTATTTTTAAATTTTTATTACTTCTTTATAAAATTTATGAATTATTCCCATCAGATTAAGCTATAATCGTAACTTCATTTATTTCAAATATTTATTTATAATTCGTTCTAACATTAGCTATATAACTATTTGTAATTGCTACAGTTAATAGTAGAAAAAACCAGATAGTACAGTAAAATCAGAACGACATATAATCGATTCTATATTTTAGTTGTATAGAAACATTAGACAGTTCTATAGTCCTGAAGCTTTATGTTACATTCAAAAGTAATAAAGTTACACAAATATATTAGCGAAATTTAATCCACCAACAAAAATACCAAGCACAATCCTTCTTTAAAAACAAATGGAACATGACTCGTTTATGATGCTTATTTCATTTACTAAACGTAATTTAGTGCGCGGGTGTGTTGATTGTGTGGTTGTAAGGGATGTAGAGGAACAGAGGTTATTTTCCCGGGTAAAGCAAAATATTTATCTTTGTTGTTTAAGTGTGCGCCACGTACTACCAATTAATTTCTTTCGATGAGGATAATCACTTTTTTATTTTTTATTTCAAAATAAATCTAGATTTCGAAGGGAGAAGTATGCCATGTCTCTATTTAAGTTGTAGCATATAGATTTCCACAATGACCCTAAATCAGCCGGGAAAGCTTCGGTTGAACCTTTCAATTTAGATACGAGATTTTTGTTAAAAATTCGTTGATATTTTGATATGAAGCTGATAAAAAAATAGATCAAAATATAGAAATACTTTTTCAACTAGAGAAAGTAAGCAACAGTGATGTGTATGAACAATCCGATCATGTTTGTAAAGCACTAGATATTTGGGGATAACTTCGATTACATCCACATCTTTGTTCAAGTGCAATTTCTCAATTCAGGTCAAATACAGTTGTACAAAGGTGAGCGAAATACTTTTATTTATGAAAATTTATCAGAAAGAGAACGACAGATTTGAATTATATAAGAAAATTAGAGCAATAGCAAGGGGGGATCCAATACTATGTTAATCTAATAAATGTGCAAAAAGTTTTGACATTAATTTCGAAATTCTTGAAGAATATATTTATCTGTTAAATGTTAAATCAGAACAAATGTATGAATTAGATAAACAATTAGAACCATTTATAAAATTGGAATATTGTGTGTCGGATGTGTCTTCCGTATACGAGTATTATGAAAAGATATCATTAAGCCTTTTCCGTGTGGGTTGGAAAATAAGGGAAAATGAAAATAATAAAAAAATTGACGATAATATTAGTAATAATTTAGGGTAAATGTCAATTTCTTATCCTCTATTTGTTTCTGAAAATAAATCTGTAAAGTTACTTAAACTTTCTGTTTATAAATACTTTTATCTAAGTATTATAAACCGAAATCATTATTTAAATTTTTGGAAGACTTTTAAAATTTCTATACATGATAACGAAAATATTTATCAATTTCAGAAATTAAAATATCATGTAGTTATTTAGGTGGGACATCTCAAGCAGCAGTAGAAGAATTTGAAATAACTGAAAAAAATTATAAAGCTGTCTGAAACATTTTACAGCAAAGTGTTCTGGATCAAAAGACTAAATAATTCAAGATACAATAAACTTTTGAATTAAGTTCCAGTATATAAAATAAATGATATTTTTAAATTTAGAAAACTTGACGATGAAGTCGAAACTAACGTACACAGTTTATCGTCTTTGGGTGTTAAATCGGATACTTCTACCTGTAGTTCTCTCTCTCTCTATGCCCACTGCTATGATATCAAACACTATTCCTAGCAGCTTAGCATTACAGTTTAACAAAACATGTGAATGATTCCTCTAACGCAGACATTTTTGAATTATTAATTTAAAAGGAAGTCAGAGCGCGTGAGTGATTGCAACCCCAATTCTAGGGAGTTAAATCCTCCAAAAAAGGTCCTCTCCGAGAGATTTGAAATCCACTCCGTCAACTCAAGAATCTTTAGCAGTTGCAGAATGGAAAAAAGCGACCCATGAAAGAATACATTTTCTGGAATTTTTTCAATAGTTCCTCCCTTTGTAATACTTTGAACATACAGAAGAAAAGAGGAATTTTGAAATCCCAAGTAAGATGCTTTCTTTGCCTAGGCTTAAAACACATAATCACAGACTGTAAATTAAAGAAATGATGTAGAATTTGCAGAGGAAGACATAATGAAAATATCAGTTTTCGATTTAATTCGTCCCATATAGAACAAAATAAAGATAAAAATGATTTCAACTGTAATAAAAATGAGATCAATGAAGATATTGTAACAACTGCTTAGCATAATGAAACTTATCTAATTGTTTTATAAACAAGCTGTGCTAAAATTAAATCCAAAATAAACGTTTAATTCCAATGTTGTTTGACACTAATTATATGAAAACTTTTTTACTGACGGGATGAGGTTAACACCTGAGCTGACACTCCCTCACCAAACTAACCCATCAAGGGCCTCGATCGATTCAACGGGAATAAATCTCTACTGGGTGAGTCATTCGAATCCACATCTCCATTGAGTTGGTGACTATAAACACTCGGCTACCGAAACGTCCATGAAAGGTTCGATCGAATGAGCTGTCCGGTTATAACAAAAGAGTGGTTTAACAGAGACAACAACTCATCTAAGTTCCGTATCCCAAGATTTAAACTTATTTTTAAAGCTTAACATACCCAAAACAAATGCATTTATTTACATCATATTCTTCAAAGTTATCTTATTCATTTCTCTATGTTCTGCACATCGAGTGTTTGTAAAAGGGTTGTGTTTTAATTAAGCAGATGAAGAGGTATCTTCTCCACCAGTAACACTGACTTTGTTCTATTTTAAAACTACACGAAGGCTAATTAATGAGATTGCAAAGCATTATATTATTGGCAAATACTGAATAAGAATTGTTTTCGACAGAGAACAATTAAAATAAACTAGTAAAGCAAAATGGGATTCCCGTAATGTTAGTTAACAAGAAAGAAAAGAAACTTTATTTTAAAAATGTCAACTACTTACAAATTTATGGAATCATCATCGAGAGACCATTATGTAAATCTGTGACCGTTATTTTTTTTTTTTTATGTTAGAACACAGTGCTCTCAAATATGGCGATTCTTTATCAGGAATAATAATAAAAAAAACTTATTTATAGCCTCTACAAATTGTTCTTTAAATGTCTAGATAACCCAATAAACATTTTAAAGGATTATCGATCATTAGCTTCGTATGGTTTTATCCTCTTTGCATTATCATATGATTCTCCGTTATTGCGCTTCTAAAACAAATTACATCTTAAATATCGAAGACCAATATTTCCCTAATCTTCTTTTTCAGTAAACGTCACGTGTTTTCCATTTGGGTTATAATATTGAAAATTTTGCTTTTGTACAAACTGCTTATTACACAGATTGCTTGAGAAAGACTCAGTATGCACACATAAAATATGCTGCCGAAAAACCTTTCTCGCTTTTGAAAAGTTACTTGTGACAATTTATTATATTCTGAGAAAAAAAGTAATTTAGTATTATATAGTTTTAAAAGAATACACATTCTGAGAATCAAAAAGGTTTTATAAATTCATGAATCTTTTCTTTTTCGTAGTGTCAAATATAAATAACTTTCTTAAGTTCATGTTATTTTTAAGTATGAACACATGATGAATCAATACAAAAATTGCTTTGAGATTTCAATACTACTCTGCTGGCCACCGTAAATGCAACACCCTGAAGAAAGCATGCAAATAACTTGAAATTTACAACATGCATTAGCGGAGGTAAGATATGAAAATGATTAGAATTTCAGCGCAGACACACATCACGCGCGCCTGTGGCGCCACCTCAAAGCGCTATTTCAGACTTGGAGATTTCAAAGATTTCAAGTTCAGCAATTGTGTTTTTCTTGTGGTTTTTTCAAAAAATGATCAGTTATGTCTAGTAGAAAACAGCGATCAGCTTTTGATCAAGTATCCGAGTTCGACAGAGGAAGGATAGTGGCCTACCAAGACTGTGGATTATCTTTCAGGCAAATCGGTAGTCATGTTGGACGAAACCAAACAACAGTAATGCAGATATGCGACCGTTGGATGCAGGAGGGTACGATGGAATAACGTGGTCCATTTCAGTGCACCACTTCAAGTGAGGACATGCAAATTGTGCGCATGGCAGTGACGGATCGCTCGGTCACATCACGAACCATAGCACAGCACATTGAGTCTGTAACGTATCATTAAGTGTCTGCGCGTAACATTCTACGCCGTTTACAGCAGAGTGGTCTGTCACCAAGACGTCCATTGCTTGGTTTACCCTTGACGCAGAACCACAGACGTCTCCGCTGCCAATGGTGCGATGAAAGAAGAATGTGGGTGGCAGAATGGAATGAAGTTGTCCTTACTGACGAGCCACGCATTTGCCTGCAACACCACGATGGTCGGATTCGAGTCTAAAGACACCGTGGAGAGAGGATGCTGTGAACAGCTGCGTTATGCACCGCCACACTGGTCCTGCACCGGGTATTATGGTATGGGGCGGTATTGTATATCACTCCTGCACTCATCTAGTACGAATTGCCGGTAATTTAAACAGCCAGAGCTACATCTCTGGGGTATTGGAGCCAGTTGTCCTTCCTTACCTTCAGGGCTTGGGGTCACAGCCATATTTCAACAGGATAATGCACGACCACACGTGGCATGCATTGTCCAAAGGTTCTTCGTCAGATTGAATTGCTTCCCTGTCCGGCTCGCTCTGGATCTTTCACCGATAGAAAACATGTGGTCCATGTTGGCTTAGTGATTGACCCAGATTACATCCCCAGCTGCCACACCAGATCAACTTTGGCAACGTGTGGAAGCTGCTTGGTCTGCTGTACCCCAAGAATACATCCAAAGTCTCTTTGAATCTATGCCGAGGCGTGTGGCAGCTGTGATCTCCAACAATAGCGGCTGCTCTGGCTACTGATTCTGTCAGGAACCACACTTCACAGAAGTCTATTAATTTAATCATTTGATACTTGGTCAACATGTTATCAACATAATAAATTTTGTTGTGCTACCTCTTGTCTTTCTTGATGTTGCATTTACGGTGGCCAGCAGTGTATATTCAGGATTACTATTTATAAGTTACTTTTTAAATGTTCTTAAAAGAAGTACATTTTTTAATAGTAGTAGTATAATATTTTATATAAGAGTTTTTCATATGAATTCATAAAAAAATACGTAATAGAATAAAGAGAACTTTATTTCAAACTACTGCATTTCAATGCTATGTGGATAAAAAAATAATAATTTATCTTAATACATAAAGTACACATTTCTCTTTAAAGTTTATATGAATCAAAGCAGCAAAAACTTTTTTATCCGAAATTTGCAATCTTGTTAAAATATTAAGTAAAAAAAGCACACTTTAGCAGAAATAATTTTATCCTTATTGTATAGGTTCTTGTTTTTGGTGATTGACATTGCGCAATTGAAGAGTCAAGCATTTTGTTAATTTGAAGTCCATATTTATTGATGGGCACACACATAAAACAGGCAGAACACATGATGCAGGGAAACGCAGAAGACATTCAGATTAAAGGACATTCACAAAGTCATTCTTTGTTCATTCAAGAGATCTCAACCTTTTATAATTTTGGTCAACCATAAGCTGTTAGAATCGCAGGATTTTCCGTAAATGCTTTCCTGATTGTTTTGAATACGTGGGAAATGCAATATTCCATCAGCCTGATTTAAAAATGCTAACCTTTCACTTATTTTTTTTCCGGGGGGGGGAGATAAGGTTGTGGTTAATTGTTTGTTGGGTAAAAAAAATAATTTTTATCTTGGAAGGTTCAAAACTATTTTGAGTTAAAATCCGTGAAAAAGTAACTTTCTTACAAATGCAAACAAAATGAATCGGGAACAGTAATCTTCTGCCAGAAATACGAGTATCTATGAGTGAAAAAGATTTAATTTTTTTTTAAAAAATGGAATGATTGACTCTAAGTGCAAAAAAAATGCATTATCAAGCTTATGTTCTGAATTAAACTATGCGAATATTTGTATTGGTTTTAAACATTCTATAATTCTGAAAGTAAACGTACATAAGTAAACTATTCCAGAATTATAATTTATAACTAAATATATATCTCGTAGTATACATTAGACAAATACATTATACGTATGTCATTAGTAGTAAAAAACATTTACAACAAAAATATTTTTTCGCACAAAATACTTTCAGTTTCAAAAAATCAAAAAGTATATCTTTATGTGTATATGTTTGCATAAATGTATATCAGTGAGCATGATTATAACACGCTAATTTTTGGATCAAGCCTACCATGAATTTATGTATAAAGTGTTAGATAGTTGCAATAAAGTTATTTCTCGTAAAAATATTATTTTACACTTATATATAAATATTTGTCTGAGATTAAAATTTAGAAATCTAAGAAATAATTAAATATTTTTTTTCAAATATAAGATATGCAAATCAAATCAAAGTCGCTGAATAATCCCATTTGCGTCCATTTAGAACGTGAATCTAACATTCCTAATCCTTCAGAAAAAATGCCGCCTGAAGCGTATGAATTAAAATTGAGCTTTTATTGCTGTTGCAGAGTTAAAATGCGTTCAATCATAGACTGTTTCAGCAATGGATAATAAAAAACGATAGGATTTTTTAATGAACCTCCATTCGCGTCAATGTGAGGGTTAGACGAAGTGACATCTCTGTAAAACAAACACACAACAAGCTTTATTGCTATTAATTCCAAATATAACAAGATTAAAAATAGCCAATGAGAGTAAGTAGCCCAATAAACAACAAACTAACTTAGTAAATAACAACACTAATTATTAAATATAGTTATTAAACATATATGAAGAAAGCAGACATCTTCCATGGACTCAAATAACAAGGTTTGAAGTCCCTTGCAGATACCCTGACAAATCAAGATACAACTCTTACCGATGTAATTCAGACTAGCATCAACACATCATAGTGATATTTTCCTCTTCAACTCGATTCACTTATCTCAGTTCATTTAACGTGTTTCTCTTGCATAGAGTGCAGTTCCTTTACAGAAAGAGGTTGTCAAAGAATGCACAGAAAATATTTCCCCTTAAAGATTAGTAAAATAATGCAAAGAGAGAGAGAACGCATTACAATTAGAATAAGAAATATTTTATATGAACCTTTTTGATCTGATTATTATTAAATAAGGAAATAATTGTAGGACCAGAATTCTCCTAATAATAGCTTTATTTTTTAATTCATTCAATTTGTGTATGTATTGTAAGTATCATCATAATTGTACCCTTTATGCGGTATTTCGATTTGCTTAAAATTATTTTCATTTATGTATATATATATATATATACATATATACAGTATGACCCCGCTTAATGCTGTTTCGTTTAGCGCTGTTTCAGTTTAACTCTCGTTTTTTTGAATTGTGGGATTCCCCCTGAAATAGCATGCAGCGTTAGGCTTCCCGATATCCGAAGCAGTTTATCTGTGTTTCTACTTTCCGGCGGTATTATACGAAAGTATTTTTATCGTTTCAAACATTTGTTGACGTTATTGTAAGTATAAATTTATATAATATAACGATTGCTATAGAGACAAATATTATGATTTTTAGTTTTTATCATAGGTGATAGCAAAAAACACGAAAATAAAGCATAAAAAAGCATTTCACTAGAAACTAAAATGCAAGTAATTAGAAGATTAGATACAGGTGAACGTCAATCTCAGATTGGTGCTGCACTGAATTTGGCAACTTCAACAATAAGGACCATTCTTAAGAATAAAGAAAAAAATACTGTCCTCGGTAACTGTAACTACGACAAGCTCTGCAGCTAGAATTACCCGTACTAGAAATAATACAATAGAGAAAATGGAAAAACATCTTTCTATATGGATTGACGACGAATTTGAGCGCAAAATGCCATTAAGCCAATCTGCCTTCTTGATAAAATGGCAGAAAATTGGAAATACAGAAGAGACTGAATGATCTGAAATGTAAACATATTGACTTGGAATTTTATTTATTTTTATATGCATATTCGTTTATTATATTTCTATATTTGTAAGAAATAAATTTTTGTTTTATTGTTATAAGAAACATAATTAATAAATTTAATGGTAAAATACCTGACCAATTTTCTACCCATCTTCCCCTAACCCCATTATTTACATGATGAGCTCTAACCTCGTTGAACGCTGTTTCATATTACGCTCTACTTTGATGGAACGTATACCCTGCGTTAATTGGAGTCTTACTGTATATATATATATACTAGCCGTTACCCACCCGCTTCGCTAGATATTTTAAGGTGTTGTATAAATATATATTGTTCATATGTTCGAATGTAATGAAAAACATTCTTATATAGATTTATATAAGAATCATCTTATATAAGAATATCTTATATATAAGAATCATCTTATATAAGAATATCTTATATAAGAATCATCTTTCATCTTATATTAGATTTAAAGTCTAAATCTAATAGTCGAAAAACGGAATTTTTTTTCTACATAAGCCCCATAACCCCCTTTGAGAAAGGATTTCCCTAAAACTCAGTCTTTAGGGATTTCATTTCAACAACAACAAAAAAGTCATACCAAATTTCATTGCATTAGGTCTAATAGGTCTTCCTCTCGATGGACAATTTTCACAAAACATTTTATAGAGAATCCTTGAAAGGAATGAGCCTACAAAACACTTCAAGTTTGTATTTATAGTAGCTAAAAACATAAATATTTATCTATAAAGCCTTTTAGAGGTCGATTTTTTGCAAAACCCCTTTTGTAGAGGATCTCTATTCCGTGAAAGGAACGTGTGCCTATCAAATTCAAAATTTGTAGGTCTAAAAGAGAGAATATTTACTAATAATCCTACCTTAATTGCGACCTAATATTCACTTGTAATTTTCATCGCCCTCCCCCCTCCATTCCTCCGTACAATAACATTGCAGTAAATTCAATAATACCATACTTTGACGCTAAAGCTACAATATGACTTTTTAACCTCGAAGTACCACTGGTGTATATAAAGGTCTCATTCAGCAAAAGCTTTAATTGTCCCGAAAGTATATATACGTCTTTCAGAAGTACGATCTTTTCTCTGTGAACTGCTATCCATAAATTCCTTCCGAAGGTTTCGAAATTCAATAAAAGGACCTTAATAGTGTTTGCAAAGAATTTACTTATTTCAGAGGATATATATATATGTATTCTCTCTCTCTCTCTCTCTTTCTCCCCCCCCCCTCCATTCCATCACATACTCGTGCTTGAGTGGAAAACGGTGGCATTGGAGAGCGAATCGTGTCACTTTTAATCAGCAGTTAAGGAATTAATTATAAACCGTTAAAATTATTTTGATAAGTGTTATAATATTTGTATATAATTTTATATATTACTAGCTCATGGAGTCACTGGTAATTATTAAACAGTATTATTAAATTAATTATATAAAATACATTCTGCAGTACTGATACATTTGTAAGAGTATTATATCAGTGTAATTGTGTATTTATTTCTTATTATGTTCAGAATGTGTTTTGTGTGTTTACTTTTAGTAAATTAATAATTTTCTTAAATAATCTTTTATTTTCGATCTGCTCACGCACCCCTCGAAGAGTTATCAAGTCCCCCTAGGGGGCGCGCCCCACAGTTTGAGAAACTGACATAACTAATTTTTACTCTACGATACGAAGACACCTACTAAATTTCAAGTCTGTAGGTCTCCAGAGATATCGCGATGAGTGAGTGTGTGTCGCTGTCTCCTATATATATATAGATCGATTGACTTATGTATATAAAATATATATTTGACCTTATGACACACACAAACATTTTTCTCTTTTCATTAATCAAAAATCCTAATTTCTCACTTTTGAGGATGCTAAGCCATTGTAAGCCATACCATTTGTGTGATTTCTAATTTTAGACTCTCTAATGATTGCACCTTTTTCTTCAGCGAGTTTTTCGTATTATTGAAATCTGTTTGCATTTCTTATTTGAATTTCATCACTAGCGTGTAGCTACTAATTTTCTTTCTATAAATATATATATATTTTTTTAATTTCATCTTTTTTTCCTTAACGTCTAAGTAAAAAAGATGCTGCTTTATGTTCATGCTGGATTGTTTAGGAAGAAAACATGATCCATTAAAATTATTAGTTAAAAAGTGTTTGCATATATATATATTTATATAAAGGGAAGTTGGTTACATTACGATTTAAAGAGGGATTTATAAATATTGTATTTTATGAAAAATTAAGAAAGTGAAATGATACCGAAATAATTATTTCATGAAATACAAATACCTTAAAATCCGGCGCATAATGCGCACTGTTAACACAAAAAATAAGATTGAAATTTACGGGTGCTCGTTATATGCCGGGTATAAAAACGTTAGCTTAAAATTTTCTTAAAAAATGGCCTTAAAAAATTAGACACCTATTTATATCGAAATACTATTTATTTAAAAGAAATGACGTCAAAGAAAAGGTTGTAGTTCTCGAAGTATACTATTTTTTTCGAGAGTTTGGAATAATATTTCAAATCAATGATTTAAAACAAAAGAGTATTGCATACGTATATTTTAGTTTTCATCGTAAAATTGTGAGAATATATCTAAAAACTAAAAAAAATAATATTGAAAGCACAGGTGAACGTTATACGCTGGATGTTACGGTCATCGATTTCTCTTGTATTTTGTTTTTTTTTATTCCAAAGTGCTTCAATAAGATATGTTTAACTAATTGTAATTGTATTTCATTTCTCTTCTAAGTCACTAATATGCAGCCATTAGCCGCATGGTAGTTTCAAAGTATAACGTTCATAAACAATCCATTAAACGGTATATTTAATGCTACAAAGGAACTTTACCGAACTTTTTTGTTAGTAATATACTAAAGAGTGGCAAAAAGTAAAACTTGATTCCCAATTTATAAATCTGACCTATTGTCTTATGAGACTAGAACTGGAGCCTTGATTTTCAAACTTATCATTTTGGGTAGAACAACGGTACTTTAAAAAAACTTACCATTTACGAACAGGGATTCGCTGTAACGAATAAAGAATTCAATAAAGATTGATCAACAAATTATTAATCATGAAGCCAATGGAGCTGAAATTCTTTATTTGGCGTGATGTGGAAGTTTATGAAATAAAGTTTTCAATAAGATTCCATTCCTGTCAGTTTAGAAAAGTAAGGCAGAAACTAAATGAAGTATATATATCGAAACACCCTAGTACGAATTTTTCTATGGAGCGAACTTTTTCCTGGAACCAAGAGCATTTGACGCGATTTTCTTCATAAGATAACCTTCCAGTAACGAAGAGTATTTTCTGTAGAACAAATATTTTTTTCTTGTGATTCAAGTCCCCCCCCCCCCCTATTTTTAAAGTATTTCTGGACATTTCAATTTATTTTATCTCTTAACACATTTTAGGGTAGTCATAAACCTTGAACTCGTTTTATTGGAAGTTTAACTCGCCGTGAGCAAAAGAGTTGTTGATGTTTCATCCAAGAAGTGCAAACAATAACCCCTTTTATACAGTTCACTAGAAATATCTTCGATATCCCTTTTCACCCTATGTAGAGTTGTCTCGTGTCTCCGTTCATTTATGGTTTGGATCAGTCGTACTGGTCACTTCGTCTCCTGTAGCTCGAAAATGTCAAAACAAAAGTGCTTGAGCATCAAACAAAAAAAGTTAATTCTTCAGGAAGTGGATAAAGGAGTAAAGAAAAAGGATATTGCTTTAAAATTCAGTATTTCTGCAAACATCTTATAAACTACTATACAAAAACGAGAAAAGATACAAAATTATGATTCATTAAATTCTTGTTCAAAACGTTTAAGAACATGTGTCTATGAAAATGTCGTCGACGCAGTTTTGAAGCGGAAACACACAATGCGAGATAACAATTTTCCCATCTTTGCACCTTTCGTAATAGAAAAAAGGTCTTCAATTTGCGATGACAATGAGACACGAACCATTTCTAAGCAGCAATGGATGGCCAGAAAAATTTGAGAAAAGACACGGAAAAATATGCCTGAAGGGATTTTTGGTGCATTGCAAAGATGGGAGGCGTATTATGAAAAACAGTATTTTTTCAAACAAAAAAAACTGAAACAAATTTAAAAGATTTTATGAGTTGTTAAATTTAAGGAGGCACATGGCAATGTATGTTTAGAATTTCTGGCTATAAAATAATA
>BMAV01001637.1:171097-217188 GCA_019973955.1 Trichonephila inaurata madagascariensis
TTTTTTTTTTATTATACTGTTTATGAATTTAAAATTTGTTTTATGGGGTATATTGAGTATTGAAAGTATATAGAAAGATGAACCCCATATTTAGAATTTTCCATATAACGAACTTTTTTCGGGACTTCATTATATAAGGGTCTGAATGTATATATATATATATATGTAAGGATAATTAAATTAGATTAAAAATTAAATTCCCTATCTAGTAATTCACTTTTATATTACCTTCTCGCCTATTGTAGTATCAAACTAATGACCCATTTATTTCTTCCGAACATATGGCCTAGCCAATAAACATGTCTAATTCCGGATCGTTATATTTAATAGCTCTATATGCCAGCATTAACTTTCAAGAGCACTCATGAAACCCACGATCGGTGTTTTAAGTGTTTAACCCACTTAAGATTTTCGGGGGCGTTCTTTTTCTCTCTACATCTTGCGTCAGCAGAGATGTACTCATTCTAGAATAAAGACCTTTTTTAAAACTAAGTCTGTTTCTGACTCCAAAAATCATGTCAGAAATAAAGCCGGCAGGATATTCTATCTGCGAATAAATTTCGCATCTTAAATTAAAACTTTTCACAACAGTAAAATAATTTTGAATTAAATACGAACGCCAACGACCGTAATAAATGCTATGGAGAATTTGAAGGAACTCCGACGGCGTTATACCTCTTTGCTGAAGACGTCTGGTTGCCGGAATTAAAAGGATTTCTATGGTACGGAAGAAGAAGAAACGCGCTATTAATCCCCGGTGACACATCGCTCTTACCGCCAAGGAACTACAATCATCGTCTTCTCCTATCAAAATTTCAGAAATTTATATTTCAAAAATGGAGGCAAAGAACGAAAAAAAAATTAAGGCAGCAAGACGAAAAAAAAAGAAAAACGAAAAATTGAGAAGACACAAATGAAAGATAAGGCGAAAACAGCGAGACCTAACAAGACTTTTGACGAAGAATAATAATATTTCATATTTAATTTTTATAATATAGTTGTGTTATAAATCAGATATTCTTTATATTTTAACAGAGAAAACAAAGTGTATAGCTTTCTTCAAACAAAATTTTGAGAAATTTTAATATACTTCTCATAATTTTATCTTAAGATGTCAAATGAATTAACATTTATGATATAGAGAGAAATTGGTGTTTTAAAGTTGAAAGATATAAATTAAGTTTTTAGAAAATTGAATAATGTACTAATACTAGTGATATTGATTTTTATAAGAAACAAAAGTAAAGTCACGTTCCATTCTTTTTTCTCCCCTGAATTTTATTGTTTTGTTAATTATTTTTTTTAATCAGCAGTAACCTTATTGCACATCATTTAATTTTTGTTTCATTTTGAAATTGTGTCTTCTGATAAACCGGCCATTTATCAAGATTCACTATTTCATGAAATTTTCTCCTTATCTAAATTTAAAATTAATATAATAACTTGAAGCTTATTTTTGGATATTGTACAGTGGATATAAAGGAGAATACAATCATTATAATTTTGTATATCTCTTGAAACATTAAGAGGACAAACGTGTTTAGTTTGATATGTACACCTCTTATTGTTTTCTTATTAGCATCTTTCAGCATCTGTGATTTGATCACGCAGATTTCTCAGAGAGATGTGTTCTAAAATAAGTAGTGTGATACAGTTTATATTAGTGAATGTGTGTAAGAGAAAGTAAAAAATCTTGTCTATGAAACGAATACTTAGAAGGTTACGGAGAGATTCAAAATATTGTATGCGATATTGTTAAGTTACAGTAAATATTGTGGAAATTTTACATAAATACTAAAGGTGATGATAGAAGAGAGTCCACATTTCCGACTCACAATTATTTAAAGAGCTCTTTAAATCTTATAACTCTTATATTCTTTTATTCCTATATTCTTATAATTTTTATACTCTTATATTCTTATAGTTTAT
This sequence comes from Trichonephila inaurata madagascariensis, assembly GCA_019973955.1. Taxonomy (NCBI): domain Eukaryota; kingdom Metazoa; phylum Arthropoda; class Arachnida; order Araneae; family Nephilidae; genus Trichonephila; species Trichonephila inaurata. The sequence continues at coordinate 173,027 of BMAV01001637.1, forward strand.
AACGCATATGAAATAAAATATTGTTTATTGTGTTGAATAGTGCATATAAGTTGTACACCGTTTTCATATTTTCAATAATTTGATTTTATTAGTGTCTATATTTTTTTAATCTTTTTAAAAAATGTATTTCATATATGCAAAATGTTGTGTATTACTACGATGGCGCCAGAGTAGATTTTTATACAAAATTAGTATTTTAATATTTGTATGATACCAAGTTTTTTTATGTCTACTATCTTATTGTTTGATATAATATTATTTTCCAATATAATTTTTTTTAAAACATTATCTGCTAGCTATAATACGAATATATTATTATGAAGGAATAGGAGGAAACGCGAGCTCTTATTCTGGATGTCGAATAGATTTGAACAAGCTAATCTTCAGTTATATGTACGGAAATTCATTTTTATCAATTCATATTTTGGAAGTGTCATTACTGTGTTTGTTGTTATAGTTTCGTTTATTTTAGAGCATTTTGATTTTAGTATTCCTTTTTACTTTTAAATATTTCTACTGAGTGTAATATACGTTTCCAAATGATGTTATATATTGTTTTCTATATGTTGAAAATTGATTAAGTTTGTAAAGAGAGAAAAACGACGCCCAAACTCCCTTCTAAAATTGGGGGCAAATGTAAGGATAATTAAATTAGATTAAAAATATATATTCCCTATCTAGTAATTCACTTTTATATTACCTCCTCACCTCTTGAAGTATCAAACTAATGACCCATTTATTTCTTCCGAACATATGGCCTAGCCAATAAACATGTCTAATTCCGGATCGTTATATTTAATAGCCCTATATGTCAGCATTAACTTTCAAGAGCACTCATGAATGCCACGATCGGTGTGTGTGTTTTAAGTGTTTAACTCACTTAAGATTCGGTGGCGTGCTTTTTTCTCTCTCTGCATCTTGCGTCAGATGATGTGTAACTTTGATCAAATAAAGACCTTGTTAAAAACTAAATCTGTTTCTGACTCTAAAATGACGTCATATATATATACCGTAAAATCCGGTAAATAACGCGCACTTTTAACACAAAATATACGATCAAAACTTAAGGGTGCGGGTTATACGCCAAGTATGAAAACCAAAGTTTTAAAAATAACAAAAAAGATGAGCATAATTTTTTTTATTTCTACATGTATCGAAATACTGTTTATTTATAAGAAATAATTTGTCTTATGAACAGAAGGAGTAGTAGCTCTTGAAGATAACTATTTTCTCAAAAGTCTGGGATAATCGATAATCTGGGATACCTCGAATAAAGGACTTCAAAACATAAAAGCAATGTATACTAATATTTCAGATTTCTTCGTAAAAAAGGGGGTGCGCGTTATACGGCGAATGTAACTGAAAATTAAAAAATGAGCTTGAAAGTATAGGTGCGCGTTATACACCAGATTTTACGGTAGATATATATATATATATATGTGTGTATGTATATATATATATAGGTTGAATTTTAGGCTGACACTATTAATTTACCATTAGCTTCCATGTCAAGTTTGGTGAAATGTTGATTGTTAGAACTACAGATGTCTCTGAATAGTGTGAACTTTTTTTTTAAAAAAAAATCATATATTTATTTATATATATATACAGGGTGTGGCAAAAAACTCGGACAAATTTCTTTCCTTCTAGATTAGTTAACGAATTTCCTTTTAATTGATGTTTTCATGTTTTTTTTTCTAACACTTTAATAATAAAATATTTTTAAATATATTTCTTAGTTTTTACTTTTATTTATGTGTTTTGGATAATGTTGAGCAAAAGGTCTGCCTTTTTAGAGTTGTTTCAGCAAGGAAAACGATAGTTAATTTGCTGAATGTACCTCGGCAAACAGTGTCTGATTCAATTTGCTTTTTCAAAGATCTTGACAATGATGGTCGACGTCCAGAAAGTGGGCGAAAATGCACTGAAACACTTCAAGGAAACGTAAGGCCATCAAAAAGCGAGTCCAGAGAAATCCGAGGGTTTCCAAGAGACAAATCGCTCGTGACATGGGAATAAGGCACAGATTGGTGAGGCGACTATCAAAAACTGTTCTTAGACTGAAGCCTTACAATTTACGAAAAGCTCAGCTTTTTACTGAAAAAAAAGAACTCGCACGGCTCAGAAGATGCCAAAAACTTTTGAGACGGGGCGCAAGTCAGCTCTGGGAGAGATTCCTTTTCACTGATGAGAAGCCCTTTACGGTTCAACTAATTCATAACTCCCAAAACGACAGAATCTGGTGTCTCTAAACTCCAAACACCTCGGCAATTGTTGAATATAGCCAATCTCTATAGTCGGTCATAGTCTGGAGTGAAACTTGCATGAGTGGCAAAACACCTTTGGTTTATGTGGAAAAGGGCATTTAAATCAATCAAATCACCAGAAGGACATTATTGAAGCTGTTGTACTTCCGTGGGACCAAAAGCATTTCGGAAATGAAAATTGGACTCTTCAACAAGAGTCTGCACCAGTTTGCAAAGCCAAAAAGACAAAAGAGTGGTGCAAGGCGAATTTTCCAGTCATAATATCATCTGAAGAATAACCACTTACTCTCCGGCTCTCAATCCCATGGATTGCAATGTATGGACCATTTTAGAGTACAGGGTCTGCACTAAACCGCACAAAACTTTGGACTCCCTAAATCAATCCCTTCTGCGGGAATGGGATAGATTAAAGGTAAAAGACTTGAGGTTCATTGTTTAAAGCTTCTGCAAGAGTTTGTAAATCTGCATTGCTACAAGCGACGGTCACTTTGAAGCCAATTAAATTTATTTATTAGTACGAGTGCACTCTTATTATTAATTGTTATAATTTTTTTTAATTTCTTAATTTTTTATAAAGCTATATAAAAAATTGTTTGTCTGGGTTTTTTTTTTTTTTTTGCAACACCCTGTATATATATAGAAATATTATTTTTAACAATATTTATCCTAAAAATGCATTAGTTAGTGATAAAGCTAATATATTTTTAAATTTTAATAACTTTATTAAACAATGTATTGAACATGAATATCCCCTGCTAACATTCTTCACAATTATACAACATTTCTAATACTTCTCAGTGAAAATACAATATGTTTTAATATTAGTATTTTTAATTAATTATAAAATTATTCAATAGATGGCGCCACATGTTTAATAAATTAATAATATTATTATTTAAATATTCTTGTAATCATTTGTTTTCTACAAATAATTATATCAATATATATTTATGGTTTTCTAAATGTATATATATATATATATATATATATATATATAGTAATATAAAATAAAAGTGAAGAAGTACTAGAACCTTTAGAGCTAAAGCAGGAAGAAATTGGAATTCACCAGACAAAACAAATGTAGATACAAAAAAGTCTTTGGATACAAAAGTCTATATATATATATATATATATATATATATATACAGTCTTTATATTATTCTATCATAATTTATTACTTTATGCAGTACTGATATTACTCTGTTGTATTTGGTAGGAAACATAAGTAGTTGCTATACTCACGAAGTAAGTCTTACAATCTACCTTATTGCATCGACTTTAAATCTATAACTGTGAATACTAGAAGGTTATAATTTTATCGTTATATTTTAATAATATAGTGATTTTATTTGTAATATTTAAATTTCTCTTATTATAATTCTTTTCTTTCCCTCTAGCACAGTGTATAGACAAATTACAGGTGAAGGTTGGCTAGCCCTAAGACTTGTTTAAACCTGGAATCTTGGTTCCTAAGGCCAGGAGTTTGTACTTCTGTGCCTAATATTTCCTATCTTGAATAGTTATACTTAGTTTCTATAGCTATCTATATTTAAATTTATGGTTTATATATATATATATATGCATAATAGGATGATATTCACCTAAAGAAATACCTAGAGTACGACAGTTTTTCACATAAAATCGCAAAGTTGTTTCTCCCATGATTTATACATTCTTCCTTTTTTATTACATTGTCAAATCCACATACTTTTTTTCTCATGCACATAGCTTTACATTATACAATCATCATCATACAAAATTGTAATATAATTAAATCTGAGTGATATGGATCTTTACCACAAAGTAAATGCAGCTTCTCTTTCTATTGATGCAGATGTGTACAAGTGTTTTATAACGTACCCATTTTTATGTCCTTCATACCATACTCATAATTCAGCACTTAAATCATCTATCTTATTTTTATCCACAGCGTATTGACGACACACCTTACTCATCACTTCAATGTGAACTACTTATTTTGTGAGCATATCTATAGTACATTTCACCTATGAGTGATGTGTGACTACGTGTTAACCATATTTCATCAAAGCTAACACTGTGAATTTAGAAGAACTAGAAAAACCATTTTTCTAAGCTTCTTTAATCTCTCTGTGGATTTCCACAAATATGTTTCCAGATGGCCGAGTATATGACGTATTCAATAGTCTTGAACACTTTCCATATGTTGTTGATGATAAAGGATCAATATTCATCACCAAACAACTTTTTTCTACGGCTGAATAACCTTTCCAAATACGTGAAAAGGTTTGAGTTATTCTCAAATTTACATCATGACTGGTAGAAGCAGACTTTAAGGAAATCTTTACGCTATCGCTTTTGATACACTTGCGAAGCATGCAACAAACGTTTCCTCAGAGGTATACTAGAGATAATAACATAACTGATAAAATTAACGAAGGAATTATGATTGAAATGACACTAAAAAAAGCAGTTTTACGTTTTCATGAAATCTATGAAACTAAAAAGAATACTGTGAGTGAAATTAGCAATTCAAACGTAAACAAAACTTTGCTGATAGTTACAGTCACAGCTTAACCGATTCCTCTTTTTCTGTGTAGTTTTTCATGGAAAATATTGGAGATATTCTCAAGTAAACAGCTAAGGGAGCTGTCAAAATATGTTAATTCATTTTTCAACATAAAAAATGATCAGATCATTTCAAAACTTTGCACAAATTATACCAGAGGTATCAAACCACATTTAAAACTAATATCTGAAACAAAGGTAGTTTCATTGATTTTCGGAATTTGAGAGATGTGAAGTCCCCTTAAAATTTCTATTTAGCTCAGTAGAATAAAATTTAGTAGCTCGCCTTATTTTTGTTTTCAATTTATATTCTTTAATAAAATGAAACTACTTTATTTTCTAATAGTTATTTAATATATGTACTCTGCAGCCCACTAAAATTGCAACACCAAGAAGCACCAAGCAAATGCAAAAAAGATATTCGCTGTAAGGCACAAAGAAGAAATAATAAATTTGCAAGACATTTTAAGGTTTACAGGGGTGCAAAATTAGTAGAAACAGCTGCCACCCTTGACAGATATAATGGTTCTTACTAGGTTCGAAGCATGGTGTCGAACAAGGTTTAGATGACATAAATGGATAACTTATTTTTTGCTGCTTCAACTCTTCAACTCTTCATCCATCGTATTAATTGGAGAATGGTTGCGTGCCATTCTTTCATCAACCCAAGACCAGATGTTTTCAAAGGGTGAGAAATCTGGACACACCGCAGTGCGAATACCCTGAGCATCGAGGAAGATCAGAACATGACATGCAACAGGTTGTCCTATATTATCTGGCTAGTAGAGGGCATTTGACAGGTCTCGACGATGAGGGGACAATCACTGGAGGTAGAAAGTTGGAAATGTACCGATCTGCGTTTAAATTACCGTCAATCTGAAGTAGATATTGCAGATCATTTCTTCAATGGTTGCAAAAACCCATCACGTCAAGTGTACGGTTGCTATGCCGATGTCTACTGCAAGAAAATGACGAAAAGTTACCTCTGAGCCTTCAGAAACGTATACGACCATCAAAATACAGCACGCAAAATCGGGACTCGTCTGAAAAGAAGACATTGTGTGACTCCTGTATTTAGTTTTGTCGTTCGGTGCACCAGAGCCGCTCATTTTCTACTGTGTATTGTTAAGAGAAGCCAAAATAATGGCGTCCATTCCGACGGTCTACAATGCTGCAAACATGGTAGCGCCTTACGAGCGGATACTGGGCCCATTTCCTGACTATACGGTTTTGCACGGCAAACATCACAGTATATCTGCCTCTTCTCCAGTGTTACTCCTAGGAGGGCGTTGAGATCCTGCATGTCTTTTATTATGACCTTCAGCATCCCATTAATTCCCTTTTCGCGTGAGAGTGGCTGAATTTCGATGAATGCGAAAGGCGATATCACGGAACGGTAATCCACACTTTCGATAAGAAACGACCCTGCCTCTTTTGAATTCCTACACTTAATGGTTATCATTTGTTCTTTTTCGAAGCATAACATGACATTCTGAGCAAACTTCAACCTTACAAAGAGCTTCCGAAATAAGAAATCCACTACACAACTTTTCTTTTATGCGGTGCTTCAAATGTCGCTTTTCACCAATACGTCATATACACTCACTTCCAAAAGTTAAGCACGAAGATGTAAAATGCAAAAAATCAACAAATACTGCTTTGATTGAGACAACATTTGGCAGTTAAGTAGCATATATACTTATACAGAAAACAAAATCAATAATTATATACAGAGATGAAAACAATATTAAATTTTTGTAAGTTATCAGATAATATCATACTGGACACTTAAACAGAATTATGTATAAAGTGAAAATAAACAGCATAAAATGAAAAAAAGGACATTAATAGGGTATGTGATCCCCCCTCATCTGTATGCAAAGTTTACACCTACTGACCATGCTTTCAATTAGGTGGTCAAACACTGCAGAATTAAGCAATCGCCATTCTTCTTGTAGAGCAGTTTCCAGCTCAATAAGAGTAGCTGGAGGTGGGAAAAGTGAAGATACAGCACGGTCGAGAGCATCCCAAAGATTTTCAATGGGATTAAGGTCGGGCGAATATGCTGGCCACGCCATACGCGCAATCCCTTCACTCTACAGGTAGTCATCGACGATGTCCGCTCTATGAGGACGTGTGTTATCGTCCATTAAAACAAAAGTAGGACCAACTGCTGCAGCGTACAATCTCACAATGGGTTCTAGGACTTCATCTCGATACCGGACAGCCGTCACAGAACCCCGTTTAAAGATGTGCAGGTCGGTGTGGTATCCTAATAAAATCCCTGCCTACATCATAATGCTTCCGCCTCGGAATGCGTGATGTTCGGTGATGTTTTGGGGCTGATTAGGTGTTCCTAGTTTACGCCATATCCTTATACGCTTGTCATCTGGCTCTTGAGCAAATCTTGACTCATCAGTAAACATGACATTGACCCAGTCAGACACTGTCCAATTGTCATGTTCCCGGCACCACTTTAATCGTGCCCCTCTTGATAGAGGAACACAAACTCGAGGTACCCGGGCATACAGTCCATTCATATGTAATCTTCGGAGTACAGTAGCTGCAGATATAGCCTTACCAATGGACGCTGTAACTATAGATGTCCCCCGTGTGGAGGTCGCTCTGCGATTCCGCTTGGCTACAGTAGCAATATATCGATCTTCCACGGGGGTTGTAACCCTTGTGGGACCGCCTTTGGACAACTGTTTGTGTGGTTTGGAATTGTTTCCATAAATGCGCGTGAAATTACAGAATGAGGAACACCGAAGAAAAGAGCAACATCTGTGATAGACTGTCCTGCTTCAATGTGCCCCATAGTACGCCAGCGCTCAGAATTTTCCATTCGTTTTCTGGAAGTGATAGAAACACGTATGTCTTGAAAACAAATTGTACGAAAGTTTTAAACACCTTCTATCACTACTTACAATCAACTTCTGTAACACTTCATAAAGCTGTCTTCTTATAAGACTGCCCTTTTTGCATATTTCTTGACATGAAAGCACGATTGGCTGTTACCTAACATATTTGCATTCTTCCATCTACCTCTGCAGCGAACTGCATCCTCTTCAATTCTGATTGGCTTCCGGAAATTAGCATTTTCCTGTCCGTGCTTAACTTTTGGAAGTGAGTGTAAATGCGCTGAGATACTAATCATTTACATGTCCCAACCGTTTTACCTCTTCTTACTTCTATGTGATTTATACGCAAATTTTTTCAATTACGCAAAAAAAAATTGAACTTCTAATGGAAAAACCATGGTTTAGAAGTTAATTAACTACCTTAACTGCGGTAATTAATCCATTAACAACAATTTTTTTATTTTTCTTTGAAGGTGTAAAAATTGTTTCCTTTATTTTATTAATGCTGTTGAGACTTAAATAAAATCTCTGAAACTGAATGGAAACTATAAAATTTGAAATATCAGAGCATAAACCTAATTAAATGCAGTAACAGTGCAAACCATTTATGACTCTTTAGATAAGGTTCACAGAATTTCTTAGAAATTTTCTAGAGAAAATTAAGAGATGTACTAGAGCATACATTGAAATTTGCTAAGTTAAAATCAAATTTTGTAATTATTTCATTGCATAGTCATATAATTGCATCAAAAACCATAATCACAGAATTGGCAGCACACGTGTGCAAAAACTGAAACTGTATCTTTAAACCACTTACAATTTTTTATAGCACCAAGACAACATATGCTAATCCAAGGACAACAATTGAGTTTTTAGGCTTTTTATCAATTTTATCCTTTATTGGAGTCAAATTTACTTTCGACATATTGAAGAAGTAGCAGAGAGAGAATTCGGGCAACACAACACATTAGCTAGTACACTGAAATTCGTTTTTATTAGAAGAAATGGAAATCGCTGAATATAATGCGTACAAAAAGCCACACCTACAATTAGAGCGCAATCAATATCATTCTTCTCCCCCCCACACACACTCATAAGTTTGTCTTTCAGGTCTACACACACACACAGTATTCATTATATATTCACCTGATACTCTTAAATGAGCATGCAGGAGCCTTAATTGGTTGCTAGTTTTTCATGGGTTGGAATAAGATAAGTTGAATTCGAGGTGGTGTAATTAAATGAAGCCAGGATAGTCCCAGCGGAAGTCTTCTTTTCAAAAGGATTTCTAACATTTTAACAGTTTAATTACTTGGTTTGTTATGTAATTGATTTGTGTGCGGCTGTCACGTGACATTCATTTTAATAATACACCATGCAATTTAGAGGAAATAGAAGCCATCACAAATATATAATTGGTGATATTTTCAAAAATTACAAATAAGAAGAGTGTTTAAATATATTTCTTTAATATATATTATTCAAAATATTGACGTTCGTTAGATGTTGCAAAATGTGTCTTGATTACTTTATGTATGGATCTAAAATTCAGAAAGTTGAATTGGTATTTCAAAACATTTTACTTAAGATGTGTCAATGTATTCAATTTTATTATATTATATTCAAAAACAGTAGTAACCTTAACATTTAAGGAGATTAAGATCCTTCAATATCTAGTTTAGAAATTTAAGGTCTTAAAAAAGATCCTTAGAAAATCAATTGTTTTTCATTTATTTAGTTTAAAACCTTAGCATTAAAATTAAATTATTCGTTGCAGCGTTTTTTTTTCAAACCACTTCCTCACAAATATCATTATTTTTACCACGAGTCTCAACTTTCATTATATTCATAATGCCATGTTTTTCTATGATAATCATAAAAATCTGTATAGTAAATAAATGAGCAACTGCAAATTATTATTTCGTTTCTATTATTCAAATGGAAAATGGAGTGATAATGATGCTTTAAAAGTTCTCTTTCATGGGACTAAAAAACAGGGAAGTCAAAAGGCAACATGTCTGGGCTATAAAGACAGTGATCTCTTTCCCCTTTAACTTTTTCAAAAATTCGCATATTTATTTGGCTGCATTCAGTCTCGTATTGTGTAACAGGAAGGCGATGAGTTTCTATAGTTTACTTAGCCGTTTATTTTTAAGTTATTTCTTTCAATTGTCTTCTCACAGTAAGATGCAGTCATCGCAGTGCCTTCCGCCATGATCTCAATATGGATCCAGTTGTCTCCTTCGATGAACCGAGGTAGATTAATTTTTACCGCAGATGGAGTAGGATTTTTCCGCTGGAAGGAGCTGTGCTTCATTTCGTTGAGAAATGGTGAATCCAAATCTCCTCTCTCCGATAGCAATTTTGTCCAAAACTTATTTCCTTCGTTTTGGTAACGTTACAGAAACATAAATGCGCCTTCTTTCCTTTATGTTCGTCCTTTAAAACCGACGAGAAGCCATCGAGCACAGATTTAATGAAATTTAAGTTGTTCGGCAATAATTTTACGCCGACTTAATGAGGAATATTCAGATCTTTCTAAATTTCTTCAATTGTTGTGCGTTTTCTTGGAAGAATGTATTTATTTTCGTAAGAAGTGATCTCGGAATTGGTCAAAATTGCTGGTCTCAATTTTCCCTAGCACTCAGCTTCAGCAATATTTTTACACCCGTGTTCAAACATGTTCACTTCTTTGCAAACAGCTTGACGTGACATAGCATTCCTACTACGCAATGACTGCTCATAAATTTTACTGGGATTACACCTTATTGTTTGCACACACACAAAAAAAAGAAATGAATCCCTGCTAGTTTTTCTACGTTCCTTGCCATTTGTAGTTAATGACACATGTTTGCAACTGATTATCAGACAAAATAAAACTTTCTGTTGTAAAAACAACGAAATAGATCAATGCCAAGAGTTTTCACAAAGGTCAATGAAAATAACCTTTCACAAAAAAATATTTACGAAGGTATGACTCATCTAAGTGTGTATGTATCCTTACTGATATTATAAACGCGAAGGTTTGTTTGGATGTTTAGTACTCTTTCATGCAAAAAAAAAAAAAAACGGAATGGATTTTAATGAAACTTTACAGTAATATAGCTTATACATCAGAATAACACATAGGTTATAATTTATAAAGATATTGTGTGAAGTGTCCAAAATATAACGATATTTGTCAAGTAAGTAGGAAAACTTTCTGCCGTCTACTAGCCATTCTCGCGCGCGCTGCAAAAAAGCCCGCGACAGCAAATATCTATTTTTTAGTTGTGAAGAACCCCTTTTTGTTTTTTCTACGCAGGGTGCTTGCTTCTAATTTATTCCTGTGATCAGTGTAATCCTTATTTATTTCTTATTTCAGAATAAAACTAAGTTTTGAAGGGAGAGGTTGTTTTAAATCTCTCTTTATTTGTGTGAATAGCTACTATTGATTTCTTACATGTGTGAGACATTAATAGTGAATCATACATAAAATAAAAATTGATAATTTATTTATATGCAATTTTTTTTTAAATTATAACACTATAATTTTAACCCTTTAACACGCGGTGGTATCTCTCCGAAACCACTATTTTCTAAAAAATACCCCTAAACGCGCAGTGGTATTTGAATGAGACCAATGGTTCTACTGATATCTTTTATCTTTCATAGAAGATACTAGATGTCAGCACTTTACAACAAACTCTTCTTTCTGTGAGAAAAATGCATCGTTTTAAAAACTTTTTTTGAACACTTTCAAAAAAAGTTTCTTTCGCAAATAAAAACAGATAAATATTCAAAGTAAGTTATGCACATTTTTGCTGCATATGCTTCCCATAGCATAACTAATTTTTAGAATGATAAATTATAAAAAGAACTGCTTCATAATAAGTAATCTAAGTAGTGGTTTCATAGGGATACCACAGCGCGTTTAGAACATGAAAACTATCCGACTTGTAGCACTCACCCGTAAGAGATATTCCCCCTTGTTTTTCTTTTTTCTGACTCAGGCAGTGAAGTAACTAATAATTTATGGGGGTTTTGCCATTGCTTTGGGGGAGGGGATTTTGTTTATATTGAAATGGTGATGTTTTTCTCGAATAGAAATTTTTTCTCATTTCATTTACGTTATTTTTATACTGAAGGGAGGTCGAATTTTTTTTTCTTTTGGATGGTGAATATATGTTCTAATATAGCTGATACTATTTCTTTTAATATTATTTTTTGCTTACCTCTTTCAATTAAATTTGCTAATATTTAATCTTTTGAAGATAATTTTTATCAGTATTATTGCATGTTTTAATAATTTAATAATAAAGAAACAATGAAAAATCTGGCTATTGAAGTTGATTTCAATCTCTTATAGTTATATTTTGTAATATTTAACATTTAAAATGTAATTCTAACTTAATATTGCATGTTTTAGTAAATTTATTACGAAATATATAAAGAATAATCTTAAAAACCTGATCCAAATCATGTATTGTTTATCCGAGAATTATGTCGTAAGTGCGCGGTGGTACTCCTATGAAACCACCTCCCCTCGGGGGGAATATACTGTAATTTTTTTAATTTATTATTTTCTCTGTTCTTAGGTTCTATGCATAGCATTTATTAATTTTATTTTGAAAAATTCAGCGAATTTATTTTTCCGCGCGTCAAAGGGTTAAATGAATAGGCAGATATTGCATTTTTTAAGTATAAAAGTAATAATAACTACTGTATTGTAATTTTTGGAGTGAGTGAATATTAATGTCACACCGTTCAGCTACACGAGGGCTTTTGGCAACGGACCACGTAATTTTGAACCGTAATTTTGACGACACCTGAGCTGGCACTCCCCCCCTTTCTCCTAACTACCATACCAAACCAACTTAGCAGGAATATTCTATCAATACTTAGCGGGAATATTCTTTGAAGTCCATTCTTCCAAGATATATGGCAGCACGGGTTCTATGATGAATATTTTAGCGGGGAAGGAGAATAGTTTTGTAGCAGAGAAATTGCGTTTTCAGCGGATTGCACAGATTATCATTTTTGTTCCGAAAAAATAGTTAATGTCAAAATGAAAATGTCTTATGTTTTTGTATGTTAATGAAGACCTTAGAAAACGTGTTGACATTTTATTTTAAGTGAACAGTGTATACAGGGTGTATCGAAACTCTGAAGCAAAATTTTAAGGGGTGATAGTACATATCAAGACAAACAATTGTAAATAGGAAATGTAGGGTCTTAAACGTCTTCCGAAGGAGATAGGAGCCATTAAAGTTTAAGGTCCGAAATTTCAAACGATTATAAAAAACAGAAAAATGGGTCGATTAGTTAGCGGTTTTAGCTAAAATTATTTTTTCTGTCAGTATTTTCTTGAAAAATAAATTTTAAGGACAAAACTCAAAAAATGTTGGTAGAGGGCGCTTTAGACTTTTGAGTAACAAACAATTATTTTATACCGTTATTTTTTGTATTACATTAAATGCTTTCAAAAGTTTAGACAAACTTAAATTTTGAGCTCAAAATTTGAATCGTTGGAGTTCGTTAATTAGTGCAGACGGAATTGTATTCAGGATATGAAATTTGAAACACTCTTCCCTCTAAACAGAGTTAAGTTTTTCCCGATCTTGGTGTCGTAGACCAGCCTGCAACTACTACCTCCTACACTTAAAGTAAACGAGAGAAGGATGACAAAATAAAATAAAAAATATTCATAATAGACATGAGCAACTTCTCTGCTAAAAATAAAAATAAAAAATTTGATGTACGCACGTAGTGCGTATGAATGAAGGTTGAATGAATGATGACTCGTAGAAAATGGTACACGCATGATTTTCTTACAGAATCACTAAAACTACTCGAAAAAGCTCCCACCAGCAAAGATGCAGGCTTCACACCGCCAGTGGAGGGAATGTCGAACATTAGCAAATACCCCGGGCATCTACCGGATTTTGTCTGCTACGACGACAATCCTCGCAACCAGGGCCTCGTCGGAGTAGACGGGGCTTGCGTAAACAAGACTCTTCATATGGTGTCAGAGGAAGAAGTCTAAGCAGGACAGGTCAGGCGAGGGTGCCAGCCAATTTACCGGACCACAGCGCCCAAACCATCGCCCTGGATATGCTGTACCCAAATCACTTTGCACATCTGCGCTGGAATGTGTAGGCTCTCAGTCATATTTTTTTTTTTTTTTTTTGAGACTCTAGGTAGACTCCTTGTATGCTGACAAGTATAACACAAGAATTACAAACGCAAGTCAATACTCAAACAATAGTGATAGGAAGTTGCATGTTACACAAATGGGAACCAAAAGGGGGAAAAATGAGAAAAAAAAGTGGATACAAATACAACAAATACAGAAGTAAATACAAGATTGCTCATATGTAAAGGAAATAATCAAAAATTAAAATTATACAATGAGGAAGATAAGAAAACATGATCACAAAATTTTTCAACATACAGATACATAAAGCATACATACACACACATAGGCACACATGCAGAAGCATATATATATATATATATGCACACACATACATACACACACATATTGTTCGACATTTAAAAAGAACCATGCGAAATATTATTTTTCGGATCCGAATTTTTGTGGTCTCGTTTTGTTTTTCCAATGCCGTTCCATGATCTTAGTCAAACCAACCGATTCGAACCCGACCTTTTCGCAGGTTTCGTGGTTTGTGGTTGGCAGCAACTGCAATGCAAATCACGAAACTACACTGGTGTGCAAAACTTAAGCAACAATGTAAAAATTTAGCAGATAGCCATGAAATTGCAGAAAAGGAGGTCTGGAGATCAGTACAGTGAACACGTAAATCAGTAGAAACGTCATGCGTATGCAAATATCAGGAACAAAACTTCAGAAGCGATGTGAGCGTACGCAAAACGCGTGATGTCGGCTCGCGCTGCTTAACAGTAGAATAAAATGAAGGACGGAGACGCAATTCAACATATTCGCTGCAAGTGCCAGCGAGTCAGTTCGTGAAATATGGCTAGAAGAAATCACATGGACGACTTCACACGTGGAAGAATGATCGGAAAGCTGGAAAATGGGCGTTTTGTCACCAGTGTAGCCGCAGAGTTCGGAATCAACAAAAGTGTCGTTTCGCGCGCTTGGAAATCGTTCCAAACCACAGGTACAGCTGTTAGAAAGGTTGGTGGTGGCCGCCCGAGAACGACAACAGCAGGGGATGACCGATATATCATCCTGCAGGCGAAAAGAGGTCGACAGCAGTCAGCTAGCGCCATTGCTCAGAAACTCTGTACAGCAACGGGTGGACAAGTGTCGCGATTTACTGTGGCCAGACGCCTTCAAAAAGGGGGCCTGTTCGCCCGCCGTCCTGAACGCTGCCTCCCGTTGAAAGTCGGCCACCGAAGCCACCGCTTACAGTGGCCCAGAGAGCACAAAAACTGGACAACTAATCAATGGAGTCGTGTCCTCTTTACGGATGAGAGTCTTCTCAGCGCGTTTTGATTTGGAGAGAGATCGGGACCCGGTTTTATCCCAGTAACATCAAGGAAAGACACCGTTACGGTGGTCCTGGAGTTCTCGTCTGGGGAGGCATTATGCTGAACGGGCGAACTGAGCTTCACATTTTCGACAGAGGGTCTGTAACCGGGGATCGCTATTGTGAGGAGGTACTTCTTTCCCATGTGCATCTTTTCCGAGGTGCCATTGGCCCAGACTTCATTTTTATGGATGACAATGCACGGCCACATCGCACTCTTGCTGTTGAGGAGCTGCTGGAAAGTGAAGATATCACTCGAATGGATTGGCCAGCGTACTCCCCAGATTTAAATCCCATCCAACATGTGTGGGATGCTTTGGGGAGACGTATTGCCACACGCTTACATCATCCGGAGAACAACCAACAACTCACAGATGTTGATTGAGGAATGGGCACTCCTACCTCAAGAGATGTTGCACCAGCTGGTTCTGAGTATGCGGAGACGGTGCGAGGCAACCATTGTAGTAAGGGGAGGGCATATACCATATTAAGGTACATCTGCTTGTTGTTCTTCCTGTTGGATAGACAATCATGATTCACGATACTATGCGTTCAATAAAGCTTGTTTTGTTTGATTCCATACCGTATGCGTTGTATTCCTTTTTCAGTGCCGATGCTTTTGTCATCCTTTACGTACATAATACTCTCCCTCATTTTAGAATTTCATGTCTCTCAGATAATTTTTCGTGAAGTTATGGCAATAAACCCACCTGTTGCTTAAATTTTGCACACCAGTGTATTTAAACTCGGTTCATGTTAGTTCTTTGTAAGAGGGAGAAAGAAAGGAAATATATTCAAGTGTGTTTTAGCTCTTAAATAGAGAGTGGCTGATTGGCTATGCGACTGTATGTTGCATCACCATTTTAAGATAATCGTTTTAATATCAGACTGTAGAAGAAGACGGTTTGAATCGGATGTCTGGTAATGTTGATTTTTTTAACTAAAATTTTATTAGTCAACTTATTGTTTTTTTGATCACTTCAGTGACGAACACATTGATTTTTTCCTTAATTATAATAAAAGTCATTTTTAAAAGAAACTGCTTTCCTCTTATGCCTCCTCGACACAAAAATGTTCACTGCTAGCTTTGCGAAAGCTAAGGTTAGCTACCAGGAAGTGTAACAAATTTATATATATATATACACACACATACATGCACACACACATATATATACATATATATATATATACACATGTATATTCATGTACAGAAAATGTTGACAAACAATAATACAGTAAACAATGCTATTAATGTATGCACAAAACGATGTAAAAGATGATTTGTCTTGAACAAAGGCAGGGAAAGGAGGAGGCCACACTATATTGTTCTTTTGTAGGCCATTCATGAATGTACGTCTTTCCGAAGCGAATTTAATAAAATCAAGAATCAGATGGTTAGCATTCTGGACTGTGTCACTGGAGCAAGAACACTGATCGGTAGGCGACAAATTGAAGCGCTTTAAATAGGATTTAAAGTTTCCATGCCCAGTTAGAAACTGGGTAAGTTTAAAATTACGTTGAAAGTGCTTAGCCTTTAAACGGTTCTGAATAGAAGGTTTCGCTTCTTTTGCAAGCCTGTCAGCACGTTCATTGCCATAGATTCCCGTATGTTCTCGAACAAAAGAAAAGAAAACTACTCCTCCGCTTCGAAGAAAATTGAGATTAATATGCATTTTAATAATTAGTTCTTTTGGGGAATTAATGTTATTTAAGGCACACAAAGATGACAGAGAATCGCTGCAAATTAAGAAATTAGATGAAACGATTTCGTTATTACAGACCCAAGAGACTGATTGAGCTATGCAAAGTATAATTCAGCCTGAAACACACTACACTCATTATTTTTTCTAACTTGGCAAATTTCAGTTTCAATAAAATCTTGGAAGAAAACAAATGCAAGGCCAACCTTATTATTGATTTTGCTACCATGTGTAAAGTAGACAACTGGAAATTTGTTTTCAATATTTTTACGGTAATCAACCAAGTTAAGGGGAAATCGGTCAGAAGGATGAGGAAGCTCAGAAACTCTCAGGGAACCATGTAGACTCTTATTGGTAGAGTTCTTCGTTGCAATCTTGAATTCATTATTTCTGATAATAAAGATGTCAATAGGCGGAAAGCCCGAAATAGCAAAAACAGCTTAATAGGATATCGTTCGATAGCCAGAAATAACTCGGAGAAGTATTCTTCGTTGAATTTTTCGCAAAAGCCGACAATTTATTTTCTTCTTCAAGGTCGAGCCCCAGATTCGTGAGCCGTAACAAATAAATGGAACAATGCTTTGTTTATAAATGAGGGATGATACATTGGAATTGACCCCAAGCTATTTCTGGCAACTCTATTAAGTCCTAGCAGAATTTTTTCACATTTATTTGAAAGATGCAAAACATGTTGTTTCCAACAGAATTTACTGTCAAGGACAATACCAAGATATTTTAGTTATCTTTCACACAATCAAGAGAAAACCAATTAAGGGTGAGGTTGCCATTGAGAACGTTGTTTTCTCTCCTCTCCAAGATCATAACTTTTGACTTGACAGCATTAAACTCTAATTTATAATTCTTTGTCCAGGTTGATGCAAAATCAAGAGTAAGATGCGCTTTTACGCTTATGTCATGGAAAGGCTTTCCCTGAAAACAAAGAATTAAGTCATCGGCAAAAGCAATCGTTTCACAGGAAGAGAAAGCCAAGATTTTTTCCAAAAAATCATTTATAATGACGTTCCAGAGAAAAGGTCCAGAAACGGATGCCTGAGGACATCTCTTGTTCAAAAATTTCTCTTTTGAGGAATGACCTAAATATAAAGTCACAGATATATCTTTCCAGAAGCTGGAAATGACGGCAAATAAGTTGCCATGGATGTTTGCTCTTTTTAAAAGACTCAGAACACCAAGCCACCAAGCATTATCAAAAGCACCCTTAATATCCAAGAAAACCAGGATTGTATGAAGGTTTCTCTTTTTCCTTTTAAAACAGTTTCATTAAGTTTCACCAAGGCGTTCTCAGTACCATTTTGAGGGATAAAACCAAATTGGTTCTTATTGAAATAATTATCTTTGTATAAACTCCTGGCTACTCTGTTGATAATGAGTCTTTCAAAACATTTACCCAAAGTTGACAGCAAACTGATACACCTTAGGCTGTCTAAATTAGGGACACTGACATCATTAATTTTGGGAATTAGGATAATCCTAGCTTTTTTCCAACAGCGAGGAAAAGTCTTGAGACGAAGACATGAGTTAAATATTATTAGGATAAGATCAGGGTACATTTCATGCAATTTCTTGACAACTTCATTAGGAATAGAGTCAGGGCCAGGTGCTTTTTTTAACTTCAATTTATTTATAACAGCATCAATTTCATGGATGGTAAAAGGCGGGTCATCCGTTACGTTGCTATTGATAAGAGCGTCATACCGTATTTCCTTGTGACAATCATCATCATCATTCTCACATCATCAGGAAAAGAATGGAAGAGAACCTCATTAACTGTCTCTTCTCTCAAAATAATTAGTCACAGCTCCACTTGGAAGAGCAATTCCACTGAGTTCAACTATTTTCTGAAACTGCTGTTTGACTCCAAAAGTATAAATTTTTTTCTACACATTATTTATATTAATTTCATCCAAAAATTTCTTCCATGAGCTTATTTTGGTATCCAAAAGTTTAATATTATAATTATATATAGTTCTTAACTCCTGATATTTACTCTTATAAATTTCTTTTAAAGTGACATTTTTACATCTTTGGAACTAACAGTGGCCACTAACTTTTTACACTAACGCCACATCAATATTTCTAGCTTCAATATTCAAAATAAGCTGCTGTGTAGCACTTTTCGATTTTTGCAAATTAAGTTGTAAAATACTTAAATGTGGTTGAGAGAAAAAACTATTCATAATTTGTCTGAGATGTAATAAGTTTCTCCATAAATTGATGGCATTTACAGCAGCTAGAATAAGGTTTGTGATTTACATTAACCTTTTTATTAGGATCTCTTGTTTTCTTATTAAATCTTATACAGTTTACGCAAACCTGAGTAGAGAGATTGCATTCACTACTCTTTTGTTCTCCAGTACATTTGAAGCAGCACAAGCCATTTTGACAATCAGCAGCTTTATGGTGATAACCAAGGCACTTTAAACAGCGGTTAATGTCTATGAAGTCTTGGACTTTGCAAACGCGCGCGCGCGTTCCAGTTTTCTCTCAAGAACTTCATATTAAGGCACAAATTTAGACAGGTTGGATTCATTTCTAAAACTAAATGCCGGGAGTTTTTGAATTTTTTAATTGTGAATGATAAAAATGAAATAATTTAGAGCTCTGTCTAAAGCTTTCCTCACTGACCTATTTTTTCTGATGCATGAATTCTCAATTTGAATGTGAGTTTTCTTCTTTGAAGAAAAAATATATGCATTGAAGAACTGGAAAAGGAGAAGCAGTTGCGACAGTATTTTGTGGAGTTATGAATTTGCCACCTCCGCCAAAGCGGTTTTACGAGTCTGCATGCATTAAATAATGCGACAGAAAAAGTAGCTCAAGTGTCTATGGAATTAGCTTCTTCCGGGAAACACTATCATTTAATAATGATAATCCAAATGTACCTGTGGCTATAGATGATACCTGGCAAAAAAGGGGAAATACTTCTCTAAATGGTGTTGTTACGGGAGCTAGTGGGGACACTCTGCGAAAGTTGTTGATGCCGAAATATTATCGAGGAAATGCTCATGTCCTCTTAACGGCAACGTACATAGTGATGAGTGTTCGGTAAATTACTTTGGAAGTAGTGGAGGAATGGAAGTTAAAGGTGCACTTCGTATCTATCATCACTCAGAGGTATTGCACAATTTGCGATATACACAATATTTGGGTGATGGGCACTTTAAAGAATTCAAAGTAGTTTTAGAATCTAAACCTTATAAATATGTGAACATTGAATAATTCGAATGTGTTGATCATGTTGTGAAAAGTATGGGTACATGACTCAGGGCATTAAAATTAAAATTAAAATTAAAAGACAAAAAGCTCAAGGACAAAAAAATCTCTAGGAGGCCGTAATAGATTGACCGATGCAGAAATAGACAAATTGCAAAAATACTATAGTTTGACTATTCGTAACAACTCGAGAAATTTGTCTGCCATAATACAAGCTATTTAGGCTATATTTTTTCATAAAAGCTCAACAGATTTGAATCCACAACATGGTTTATGCCCCATGGGAGATGATTAATGGGGAGGATATAGTAGATCCATACTGAAAAGTGATACATATAAACATAAACACAACTTACCTATTGCAAATATGAATTGCATAAAAAAAAGTATTAACAGATCTTTCAAGCCCTGAACTTATGTCTAGATCAGTATTTTTCAAACTGTGGGGCACGTTCCCCTGGGGGGAGCAGCGTTAGCATATTGAAAAGTGGAAGACAAAAGATTATTTAAGAAATTGTTAACTTACTTAAACAAACAAAGACATTTTAACATAATAAAAAATAAAATACTCATTTACACTATAATACACTTATAAATGTATCAGTACTGCACGATCTATTTAATAATGAACTTAACAATACTAAGTTAAAGACGTTTAATAATTATCAGTGGCCCTATGAATTTGTCATACATAAAATTATATGCCAACAATAACACTTATCTTGATAATTTTACGGTTTATAATTAATGCCTTAAATACCGATTTAAAATTACTCTATTCGCTCCCCAATGCCACCGTTTAGCATGTAGGTAAGTGCATGTGATGTATTAAGGGGGTGGTAAAAAAGGAATAAATAATGAAATCCTCTGAAATAAGTGAATCCTTCGCAAACACTGTTAAAGTCATTTTATTGCTTTCCAAAGCTTTCGGAATAATTTTATTGATAGAAGTTAACAGAAAAGATACAACTTCGGAAAGACATATATGTATGTATGGGGGCAATGAACACACTAGCTGAGCGAAACGTTTATATACGTTGGAAGAATTTAAGAGGTTAAAGTGTAGGTTTAGCGTCAAAGTATAGTATTATTGAATTTAATTCATCGTTTGTATGGAGGGGGCACCATGCAAATTATGTTTGAATTTTGGGTCTCAAAGATTGAAAGTTTGAGAAGCACTGGTCTAGGTGCTTGCACGGTAAAACATAAAATTGTAATGAAATCTTAAATAGTGTTATATCCTAATATATATTATAAACGTGAAAGTTTGTGAGGATGCTTGGTCGTCTTTCACGCAAGAACAACTGAATGGATTTTAATAACATATAGGCTATAATATATAGCATAGGCTATAATTTATAAAGATATTGTGTGAAGTGTCCAAAATAAAACGATATTAGCAAAGTAAGTAGGAAAAAATTCTGCCATCTGCAAGCAATTCAGGCGTGCGCTGCAAAAAAGCCCACTTAAGCATATATCTATCTTTTATTTATGAAGAAACCCTTTTTGTTTTGACTACGCAAGGCTGTCACTTCTAATTTATTCCTGTAATCAGCGTAATCTCTAATTTCTCTTTTATATTTCAGAATAAAACTAAATTTTGAAGGGAGATGCTGTTACAAATCTCTCTTTATTTGAATATATATATTTCTTTTTATGATTTTTTATTATGCACATTTGGTAGTAAGAAATTGAACTTTTTTCAAAATAAATACTTTTATCGCTTCTGGTACTTAAAGTAAATAAACTTTCTCTTTCACACTACATCATTTGGACAAATTTTCAGAATTTGTTTGTGGTTAGTAGTTAATTATAGCGCTATAATTTTAATTGAATAAGCAGATATAGCATTTTTAAGTATAAAAATATTTTTAACTACTGTACTATATTTTTTGGAGAGAGTGAGTGAATATTAACGTCGCACAGTTCAGCTACACGAGGGCTTTTGGCGACGGACCATGTAATTTTGAACCATGGTCAAGTGACGTGGACGACACCTGAGCTGGTACCCCCTTCTCCTAACTACCACACCACATGAACTTAGCAGGAATATTCTACAAATACTTAGCAGGATTATTCTTTGAAATCCACTCTTCCACGATATATAGCAGCTCTCGTTCTATGATGAGTATTTTAGCGGGGAAGGCGAATAGTTTTGTAGCAGATATTGCGTTTTCAGCTGACTGCGTTTTCAGTGGATTGCAAAGATTATCCTTTTTGTCCCAAAAAAATAGTTAATTTCAAAATTTAAGTGTCTTATGTTTTTGTATGTTAATGAAGAACTTAATAAACGATTTGACTATTTGTATTAAGTGAACGGTGTATATAATTAATTTTACCGTGGAATATCCTTAATTAATTAAAGCTCTAACGGATTAAATTACCCAAAGTAGAGTGTTTTGTTTATGTATATCCCTTAATTTTCAATGTAGTGATCCGAAAAAAATATTGCATGAAAAAAACTGCAGTAAATCATAATGCGGTAGATAACGTGCATCGCGCCTCTACACGACGGGTCTTACAAAGCTGTAATAAAGCTCGAGCTATATGAAAGTAGCTAGACTTTTGCTAACTTGACTCTATCATCAACATTTCGCTATGTTTTTCATTGAATCGTCATTATAATTTAAGAAACGGCGTTGCTTGCGAATATTACAATTTTAACATAAAATCAATACAACAGAAAGTAATATTAATGTATTACACTTTTTCAGATGTAAATTATTTACACTATTTTAAGCGTTCATTACACAAAACTTTTAACAATGTGTTACTTTTGCTGAGTAGAGATCAGCTTAGGGAGGTATTTTCAAAAATGGACCCTCAAGAGGGTTACAGGGAGTTATAAATAAAAAAAATCCTTTTTATCAGCTATTAGATCTACAGACTTAAAATTTAACAAATGTGTTTTTTTTCTTTCTTTTTTTTTTTCAGTTGAGATATTTAAAAATTTTTTTTTTTTTTTGTTTAATTTGCAATTCACGTAAAATTAACTCATTAAAAACTTATTTATCCTTCAATCTGTGTAGTTTAATTTTTCAGTTCACCCGTGCGAGGAACGGGTATACCAGCTAGTAGTCCATAATTCCAAAAACTGTTTTTGTACAATTGGGAACTTTAAAAACTGGAGTATATGAAGCTATTTCTATATGTAATCAAGGCTTCATTACAAAATTAAAAGTTTTAGATACTTTAAATATTAAACCTGGATTTTACACATGTCGAGCATTGCAAGAAGCAGATCATGCACGTATAAGGAAAGCGGAAATGTCAATTTCACAAAGAACCAAAGAAGCTAGAATTAAAAACAAACAATTTAGATGTAGACAAAAAGATGATCTTACATATTATTCCAATAATCCAAGTTATGGCTCTGGTATGTATTAGTTAAAGGTAAGTTTTTACTTTAAATCACTATTTCTCAAAAGTGTAAATTTCAACACAAAAGGAACATTTTTGAAAAAACTGCTTATTTAATTGCTTTGAAATTTTGCACATATATTAATATTATGCAAATAAATATTTTAATGAGAGATTTTGACAAAAAAATATTCAAAAACAAGTTATGAATTAAAATGTACAAGAATTTTCAGCATTTTAAAATTTTTAACGTGTTACTTTCTTTACATATGAATTTTTTTTAAAAAAAAACTAATAAACTTTTTAAAAAATGCTCTTATTAAAATAATGAAAACAGTGCATTTTAAATGCACAAAAAAAAAAAAAAAAACCATGACTGTACAACTGGTCAATTTTTCAAAAATGTTCCTTACACTTGGACATTTTTAACAATACGGAGATGGGGAAGAGACCCCCTTAAGGCTGTTTTCGGTTAATGTTAAAGAATAAGACCCAAATTTGGAATATTTTTTCAGATATAAAAGAAATGAACATTTTATATGATATTCTGGCTTCATTATCCTTTAGAGAGCAGCATGTTTTATCATACTTTCCATTTTTAATCGAGTTGAATTATTTTTTCTGGTGTGAAATGTGTTTCGCGTTTTTTTCTCATATACTGTAATGTTAAATGGGTTATGCCTTCACGTGTTAAAACGAAAAAGAAAGTGTTCATGGAATATTTTGAAGTTTTAAAAAACACTATATTGTTAACAGAGGTATGAGTTATAATACTGCAAATTTCCATGGAAATTGAGTCATTTTTCTGTCTGAAAGTATGCTTCTCATTTAGTTCAAGCTCTCTTACTTTTACTGAAGACAGCCTTAAAAGAGCAAAAGAGAAAACATATATTCAGCTCTTAAGTTATCGAAAAGAAATTAGAACTTGCTAAAACACAGAAATGGAATATATTCATTAGGAAAACAAAAACATCAATGTACTTCCCATAGAACACCATAATGTAAATTCATTAGCAAGTTTAGGTAAAAGTATTCGCAATTTGTTGACAACAATACCAACGGAACAGAAAGCATTGAATTTATTTTCCGCTGTATTAGAATGCACTTTTGTAAACAAAGAAGTACCCTTTGAACTAAGAACTAGAGTTTTATTGAAGTTATTAGGAGAGAAATTTAAAGGTATATTGATTTATATAAAAAAATGAGGAAATTAAGGTTGATGGAAAGGTTTAACTATTGTGTTAAGCGACTGTGAACTATCGGCTTAAATTAACTTACAAAATTTTCTAAAAGCCAAACGATACATTAACGAAGCACTTTTGTACCAGATGAAGTGCATGAAGAGAATATTATTGCAAACACAAAAAAACTACATACTTTGAAAATTTTTAAATCAATTGATTACATCAGGGAGATTATTAATTTAGATTCAGAATCAAAACTCATAGAAATGTTCTCCAAGGCAACGGTTAATTAAAACCTGATGAGTTAGATAAAATGTCAAAAATATTATTTACATCGAAATCAAAATCATTCTTGGAAATTTCAGATAAATCTATTAATTTTAGAAATCTTTCTGAAAATGGAAGGAATAACACAACACAGGATCTCTCCTCCTCCCATGAACACTGTAACCTCGTAAGTTAATGTTTTAGTTTACAAATGCATAAATATATCTATGGCGGGACTATTAAATAACGAGACTAACACTGGCCCAGAAGAAGTAAGCATGCGACCTATAGCTATTAAGCGTGGAGCCTTCTCTTTTCATTGCAGTGCTTCTTGCTTCTGTAGACAACTCCTTATAGCCATAGTGATCGTTCACCTTAGAGCGTTTTTTTTTTGTTGTTGTTTGTTTGTTTTGCCAGAAAAATGACAAGTGTAAAAATACATTAAACATTTGCTGTAAAATTTCACATGAAACTTGGAAACCCGCTACTCCAACTTATATTTTGCTGAAAGAAGTATATTGCTGTAAAGGTTTGTCGTGGGCACGTGTTTTTGTGTGGTTTAAGTGCTTTCGAAATTGTGGAGAAGGTGTTTAAGATGATTCAAACCCAGATCACCCTTTCACGTCAAAAAAGGGTAACAATATCGAACGGCTGTTGGTTCGTCTCTTTGATTTTGTGATTCGTGCGATTGCTGAGACTTTAGGTATTGGCAAAGTATCTGTACGGCAAATTTTACATCATAGACTTCGCATGCAAAAATGGTGTGCCAAAATGTTGCTTAAAATTCTCACGTTTGAACAAGAAGCTTGCAAAATTGTTTGCAGTGACACTTTGAATTTCGTTAAAAATACCCCAAACTTATGACGAATCGTGTTTTCTCACTTATAATGCTGAAACGATGTCCCAGTCCATGCACTGGAAGAGCGCTCGTGTTCACCGAGACTTTTGCTCGTATCAGCAAATCAAAATTCAAAGCACAATGATGATTGTTTCATTCCAATATTCATTGGACTTGTGACGTCTCTCGCGTCTTTCTGTTAACATAACTCCTATGTTCTTTGACGGCCACGATTAATGGCAAAACTTTTCCAACCCAATACCAAGAAGATAAACAAAGATATTATGCAAATGAGATTTACTATAAAAGGATAGAAGCTTTGATGATAGGATATAGCGTGGCAAGCCTAGATATAGCGCGGCAGGCTCAGAGATAGTATTGTGGAAGCATTCTGATCGATAGCGTGACAAAGCTTAATGTGAATCTTACAGATCAAGATTTAGCAGTCCGATAGTTTTGGGAAAGAATAGAAGCCTAAGATAAAGAAGTTGGAATCATCATTTATAAAGTTTATAGATACCATTATCTAGGTAAAGGAACCAGAACTGAAAAAGGTAATATTAGATATAAGTAATTAGATGCATAGGATTATTAATGATAATTGAGATAAAGGATCTAGTTGCGTGATCTGACTTGAATACGTGATTTAATTTGGGCTTGACTCTCACTTTAATTAAAATTGTCAAATTAGAATTTAAGTAATATAAGTTAATCTTAATAAAAGTTGTATTAAGAATTATTATGTCTCATCATTTTGATAATCCCACACCTCTAGCTTACGCGGAACCGGCACGACATGGTCATCACAGGATGGCTATGTCACAGACTGAGTACCTTCACTGGGTTCCAGAAGGTTAAACTAATAATTTAAAATAGCTACATCCCCGTTCTTGCAAAATTCCATGAAAGACTAAGGAATAAAATTTCCAAATTGTGGAAGGACCTCCATTCGAGCGTTCTCAGCCACATTGGTTCCTAACGAATACAATGTGCAGGCTCTTTCTTCGATATCTGACAAGATGTTTCTTGTCAAGTACAGCATCCCAGTATTAGACCATGCGTTTTATTCGTTGAATCGTGTGAGATGCGAGTTACCTAAAGTGAAATCTGCTTTAAAAAGGACAAGATTGTAGTCCGTTGAAGCTGTAAAAGGAAAAGTGGCACGCGTCCCTAAGGAACTGACACAAGGTTTCCAGCATTGATTTGGACAATGGGATATTCTCATGGAATGTTGTAAGACAGAGTTCGGCAACCTGTGGCACGCATGCCATATGTGTTACGTGGTACAATTCTGAGTGGCACTCTGCAATACTCTACACATTTGTCAGTATTTGAGTGGACGGCAGTTGATAACTTTGTGATAGACCTTATTTGAAAAAAATCTTTAGAATTACGGACATTTACAGAATTACGAAAAAAATCTGAAAGGTAACTCCAAAGAAAAATTTACAGCTATTTTGTAAATTATTGATTGGCATTGCTGGAGAGATTTAAGGTATCCGACTGGGTTCGGAGACAATTTTCTAAAATATATCTTAAATAATTATTTAATTGTTATTTTATAATTAAGTATGTTGCCAAAACACTGAAAATACAGCAAGAAGAATTTTTTGAAAGCTTATTTTTCAAAATATGGAGAAATTTGTACCAAAATATTGCTTTTTTGCTAACAACTCTAGAAAAATATATATCACAAAAATAAGTAACATTTTTGCAGGGATACAATTCTTCAATAATTAACTATGCTGTCTATTTAAAAAGACTCAAGTTTTACAATAAAATTATGAAATACAGAATAAAAAACATAATTCGACTTAAAAAACACAGAATATTTCTGAAAAAAGGTTTTTTTCATATAAAATTACATTAAAAAATAACAATTTTAAAATTAGCCTTAACTTTTAGCAGAAAGCATTCATTATAATACAAAGAACAAACTCAAAAAAATTCATAAGAATATTTAGTTTACTTTAAGAAATATTACTCTTACCGTTAACCATTATGTTCAAAAATAACATTCTTCAGATATTGCAAAATAAAGTTTATATTTGCAATAAATTTTTTTAATGATTTAGGAAGGTATTAAAACTCTCCAGATTTGTATGTTGTGCCTTCCTGCACCTCATACTTCAAACTTTTACATTTTTGAAGGGCCTTTCTTTTTTTAAGAGACAGTTTCTTATCTGGTTTCGAATGCCTCGTAGAACCAACAATTCTCGTTTTGTCAAGGTACCAAAAATATCCTTTCTTTACAGAACATAATTTCATTCCTAATTTTTGAAGTAGAAGTAATAGACCAGTAAATCCAGAATTAAAAAGTATTATTGCGATATAATTCCTTAAACGGAGTGTTTTAGCTCAACAAAGTTGTCTTTCGGAATTATACTCCACATGACATTATTAAGACTTTCATTGCAGTTCTGAGCTTTCCCGTGAAGACATTTTCTTAAAAGATTTTGATCACAAAGTTCCTTATAAGTCTTTTTAATAGAATTAATAGCTGAATTTGGAAGATCCGTTGATTTTTCTTTCAACGTTTCTCCAACAAATTCTGCTTTCTGGAAATCTCTTCTTTTTTGGCCTCATTGATCTTGTTTTTTGCATGTCAACTTTAATTTAATTAAAAATAACTATAATTCTATATAAAAGTACTAATAAAAAAGTTATAAAGAGATATAATTTTGAACACAAATGATAAAAAGACAGCAACTCGTTTAATTGAAAACCAACATTGCAATCAGTTAACCGTTGCCTATTTTCAAGCAAAATATATCTATTAAATATTTATAAAGTGAAATAAAGTTTACTAAACATAAAAATAATCCGTTAAAATATTTAAATGAATAAAAATCTCATTTTGCCGGTGAAAATCAACTGAAAACACACACTTCTGGTTTCGATTTGGGCTTACTACCTCAAATAAAAACAGCTCTAATTTTTTTTCTAATTGACTCTGAATTAAAAGTATGACATTTTTAGAAAACTTTTTAAACAGGCTACAAAAATAGGCTATAAAATCAATTTCGATTTTTTTGATGAAAATGATGATTTTAAACCAGTCGGATACCTTAAGCGTTTGAAGAGAAAAAATTGCATGTACTCTGCTTTTCGCTTTTGGTCTGCATCTTTCCTCATATGAAAAGTACTTCGAGTACGCAAAGAAATTGTTTAACAACTGAATGCTCTGAATTGCGTCAAATTGAAAGTCACAAATCATACCCCTAATTTTGTGATATGAAAATAGAACGGTGAAAGTATTTGGTTTGCATTAAAAATTTATCTTTTTATTTAACTATAAAGAAAGGAAATACTTATATTTTATGATGACTATTTCTTATTTTAATAAATATGTTTAAACTTATTTTTAATATATGTACAATTTTAAGATTTTTTTTATATTTGTTGATAAAATAAATATATTTTATGTTGTTTATTTTTATGTGTGTGTGTGTGTTGAAAAATAGCTTTAAATGATGCATAATTAATATATTATAAAACTGTAAATCTCTATTGTATTGACCTCTATTCTCTGACTCTGAGTGCATAATCACGGGAATCTAAATGTTTAATACATGTTCTACTGTGTGGCATGCTGAATCATATTAGTAGATTGGTTTGGCATGCCAGAGCTATAAGGTTGTCGACCTCTGTTGTAGAAATAGAGAAGGGTTGTATATTGAAGGTGAAAATGAATAAATATGAATGTAATTAAATAAAATGTTTTATAGTATCAGTCTCGTTATATATATATATATATATATATATATATATTTAATAGCCATACCTTGAAAATATAAACTCTGTCACGAAGAAATATATGCACCCAGAAGAAATTCAGATACTATCCCAAAACTTCATAGGAATGTAGTCCGGTAAGAGATTTGCAAATGATTAAAATTTCGACACCAAAGAGACAAGGGTAAGTGCGCTATGGGGACAAGGAATGCACACAGCTGGGAAAGTTCAAATGCATAATTTCTCGCACCAATGAAATATTCAAACAAACTGTCGGATGGATGGTACGATAACTGGAAATGCCTCGGAGACATAACCGGAAACAGTAGAAACAATTGTAGGACTTTGAGAATGGGAGTATAGTAGGCCACAGAGAAGGCTGGTCAAACAGGTTTATCGATTTTCCTCTAGGTCGGAGCCATATGGTAGTTGCTCGGTGTAGGCAATGATGGATCACGGAACGGATAGTCTACCATCGCCGAGGGTCCCAGGAACTCAAATAGGTGCGAGGGTCGCGCAATCATAAGATCAGACATTTCGTCACCAATAACATCACTAGAATTGATTGTCTCTATCGGATAACTCGCCCTTGGTACATCGTTTTTTTTTATTGTCAAGTGTATATGAAAGAATGATTATAAATAGAATTCAAATGAACTGCAAAGCCATTCTTCTGAATACTGAAGGATGAAGAAGAGCACATTACTTCAGTTAATTAGAGTCAATACTATAATTAATGAAGGATTCATAAACGAATTCTACAACGATGGGATACTTCTTGTTGGCAAAGAGAGCTTTCAACAAGATGTATTCACCTACTATTATTAGAACTGAAATTTCCTGCATATTTAACTAAAATTTTCCATGATTATTTACATTTACAATGAAGAAAAACTAGTTTCTTTTCGTGTAAGTAACACATACTGTAATAAAGGCTACATAAAAACAGGCACTTTGCACAGGTCCAATAGGACCAACCTGTTCATAACATTTACTCACATGATTTTCCATACTACACCACAATTAGTAACTGCCTCTTTATGAATGAATCTACAGCCTTCGTTCAACTCAAATATACTCTTAAGACAATGCATTTTCTTAAGGGGACGGTGGACCTTTGAAATTAATTTCTTAAATTGTTAGCTTAATTAGCTGGAATTGGAATCAATATAGTAAATGATCTATATATTTCACAATTTAAATATATTTTTTTTAAAAAAAAATTTAATTGTTTAAACTTTTTTAAAAATGCTCCTTGCGTATCAATTTTTAAGATAAGTACATAATTTTTGTTTTATATATATATGAACTATAACTAAATATATCTGTGCATGGATTTTAAATTCAGAATAAAATTTGATGAAAAAAAGATAAATTTTATTTACTATATGAAATATTTCACCAATTATCACATATTCAAGGTATTCAAAACAACGTAAAATATGATCCGTTAAATTTTTTTGAAAACTAATGCACAATTTTGTGAATTACATTATCTTTCATAACTTGTTAAAATTTCTATGAGATACGACATGATATGAAACGCAAGGAGCATTTTACGTAATAAGGAAAAGAGAAAATTTATGAACTGAGAAAAATGCATTTTAAACATTTATTTGAGTAAAATAAAAAAATAAAGCAAAATTTTACATAATTACTTACCTTTATATGAAAATCAAACATATAAGAGATTATTATAGCAAAAATCTAAAAAATATTTAAATAATTTATTATATTTAGTTATATATTCAATAATTCAAGTAACATGCATCCGCAAAGCTGATACTTATACAAAAAATATAGCGTGGCAAAACATTCACTTAAAATTGACCAGCACAGTATGACAATCTTTCAGATTTTATATTTTTGTTTTCTATTTTATTTGAGACTTTACGCTTCATAGTTCTTTTATCTTTTGCTGTTTGAAAAGTTTTATTTCTGCTTTGCTTTAATCGACGCTCATCTCCTACTTCACTGATTTGCATCGAGGGTAATGAAGCATTCTGATGTACATTTTTCAAGGTAAACAGAGATCCAAAATTGAATTCACTAACTGCTGTTACAACAGATATTTCCAGTCTTTTCTTTGATTGGAAACTTTCTTTTGGGCAGTGACTCCAGATAACACTGTGCAAACTTTCATTTGCATTTTGACTCTTACCTGAAGTACACCGAGACAATATCTCGTTGCTTGCTAATCGCTGATACACAGGAAGAATCTTTGCAACAACCTCCTCAGTTAATTTTGTCTTCATAACTGAATGACTTTCAGGGGATTCTCCATTTGCTAAAGCTCTTTTGAAAAAACACCAAGAAAGTTTTCCATTAGGACATTTGTTGTGTTTCGGTTTGGCGTCTGTGGAGGAACAATGATAAAGTGTGGCGTAAATAGCACTTTTCATTTTTTCGACATCTTTGCAATTGTTTTTAATGGCTTTTCTGTAAAAATTAGTTAGCTTAACTATTGTGGTTTCTTTTAAGCTACCAACCTTTTTGCCACCAATGCAAACACCTTTGCTTCGCCACTCTTTCACTTTGCTGCGTAAACCAGTTCCTAGGCGCTTGGAGATATGGTTGATACATTCCTCTTTTTTAATCGGTTTACCTTTTCCATAGATGTTCAACGACATCAGATGTTGGAATGTTTTTGAATCTCCATCCGACAATATACAAGTATAACACATATTACACTCTTTGATGGATCTTTGCCACAAAATTGCAGCAGCTTCCATTTCCATACTAGATGAGGAACCTGTATGATTTATTTGACATTCAGATTTGTGACCTTCATACCAAACTGCAAAATCTGGACTATCGCCCGAAAGGTCTCTTGCTGCGGCAGTACATTCTGTACAATACTTTGATAGGATTTCGTAATCAATAACTAAACCTGTCAATAAATCAATAACAACTCCTATCCCGTACAGTGATTTATAGCCCCGCTTTTGCCAAGATCCATCAAATGACACAGTAATGTCTAAAACACCTGTTTCCTTTTTCTCTTCATCATTTAAATCAAGATGTTGCTTCCTAACTATATTTCTTGCTACTTCAAGGATCTGATGTTTCATCTCACTATTTTCTTCGGACAAAATTTTAATGTGCTTCGAAAAAGATTTTTTGTCCATTGCATTCATACCAGTCACTAATGCAAATAGTTCCAATCCCGCGTGTCCTTTTCCAAGTCTTAAAAAAGACGAAACCATTTTTTTGTTAATGTCAAAAAATTTTTTTTCTTTTACACGAGCACTGGAAAATGAGGAATTTAACACTGCCTCACAACTGGAGCAAACCAACACTAGTTTCGATGCCATACCCAACTGCGTTGTTTTTATGATATTTAAATCCTTCATATCACATTTAGGGCACTTTACAGTCGACAGTAAATTCTTCCATATGTTTGTATCAACTAATGCATAAGTTGTATCATCTTGTTCATTTGCCAAATGTTCTACAGAAGTGTGTGACAGAAGAGACAACTTTCTTTCTGTTGCTGCATTCAATTCACTAGAATTTAATGTGCAAGTATTTACTTCTGCATTATTTACATAATTAGAGGATGCATGACAAGTTGCATTAGGGTCATTGTCATGAAAACTTGGATGCTCCAGTTCTAATTGTCCTGGGGCCCATCTCTTCTTTGCTTTTAGCAAAGCCTGCATTTTACGTTTTGATGGCCTTGCTTTTGGCACATGATATCGAGAACTGATTCTGTGCATTGTACAAATACTAAATTAATTTATCAAGAAAATTGTAGTCGAGTGTTCAATCCAAAATAGGAAAACTTTGAAAGAAATATTACGTCTAAAACGAATAAATATGCTATGTTATAACAGGTATGAAACAAGCGCGCTAAACGATGTAAACAAACAATACAGAAGTAGAAGTTGAAGTTTCTATTCGCATCCTTCTTCATAAAATGTGTAATGAAAAAATAATAAGTGAGGCTAAGCATATGCTAAACACTAAATTCCAATAGTTCTTGTTTACGTTCAAATGACAGGTGCCACGCCCATTTAAATGTTCGATAGCGCCATGTTTAATTCATAGATCACTCATAACTCAGTAACTATTCATCAAAATGAAAAAATTCTTCGACCGAATCATTCTGTGAAATATATGGAATATTATTAGTATAAAAAATAAAAATCGCAATTTTGACCAAATTTTGAGATTTTGAAGGTCCACCATCCCCTTAAGATAATTTAAAAGACCGACAAACTGGAGAATTTTAATTAACGTAGATAAAACTCAGGCAATATTTTTTTTAAAAAAATGGGAATTCTTTGACTCTCTTTTTCATCTCAGACTTTTTGAAGACAACATTCAGTGGGTCTTGGTAGCTCATTACCTGGTTCTACACATTGATAGAGTCGACTAACTTATAAGAAACTCATGAACAACGTATATATATAACAGAGAAATTCTGGAACAGAATTATTTTAGTCACCTTCCTGATTGGAAGGAAGTCGCTTCTCTCCTTAAAAATAAATTTATATTATACAAGCAAATTTTCTGCTCAATGATAACATAAGCTACCAACCACCCCATGAGGAAAATTGAAACAATTCAAAACAGAACTATTAATAAAGCACCTATTAAGAAATAATGTTATTCACATATGGAGCCAATTGCATCACTAAATTATTCATAAATGTTTTGAATTTTGTTCCAAATCATGGCAGTATAATTATATCACTTGAATCTTAGTTAATGTATGCATATCTATCGACAATGTGGCTATTGCCCCTTAAACGCAATGAACTACTTTATAATCTCACTCTCGGCCTCTCCTTGCATAGAAACTGCATCAGTGATTAGAGCTACCTCTTCACATTATTCTCTCTTTCAAGGCTTCTTTTTTATTCCTTTTCTTCTCGGTTCAACACTTTTGGGGGGAATGGGTCCTAGTTTCTTTGATCCTCCCCGTCATAGGAACCCACTTCTGTGGAGATAATGGTTGTATTCCTCCGCACTAGTATTTAAAATGGAGCATAAGCTTCTCGCTAGCACTAAAAGGGTTTAATTTACATATTTATATCGGATGCACAGTTAACAATTATATATCTTACAACAGAAATACATTTTGATAAGAATTCGCTAGAATGATGGAATAAATTGTTTAAATTACGTTAGATATCTAAGTGTTTTTCTTCACACTGCGTTTAATCACATTCAATTTAACAAACTAAATTCACCAATTGTGCATTAATTATGGTGACTTTTGTGTTGTGTCAACTATTGGTCATAATCATTGCAACAACATTATAAAACAATTAAACTCAACTTAAACATTTAAACATGACGCATATTGTTATGGTAATTTCAGGCTCTTCTGAGGCAAAATTGTGTAGTGTCCAGAAATATAGTTTCTAAGCAATGAGATTATTCTTTAAATAGTAGTTAATAAATGGAAGTCTCGCAAATTTGACAATCAAAATTATATATACCTTGAAAAATCCAGAAAGATCACGGACCGATTTGACCATACCAAATGTTTTCGTTGGACACTTTTCTGACGTGTAATGTTACTGCCGGTTTCACTTAAGGTAAACACACTTTTAAAAATGTAATACATATACAAAGTGAATAAAATTGTATTATTACATTCTTTTTAAACATAATTAAAGCTCGAATCTAAAATAATGAGCTTTTGTTGACCTTTCATTTTATTCGTAAGCTTCTGTAATCCTATTGAATATTTTGCTGACTTTTATAATCGACGTCATTCAATGGGGTATGTGTGATGAACTACATGTAAATTTTATCTTCAAAACAATGTTTCACAAACATATGTGGATTCAAAAGTATTTAAAAGTCGTTGTGCAAAATATCTTAAGTTGCAATATAGTACATATCTCGGGTGTACTATATTAAGTTTTGTTATGTCTGTTGTAAAAATTAATTTTCAATATGAATGAAGAAATAATAATCTGTTTCATTTATTTTCATTGTAAATTAAGGTATCCGACTACGTTCGGAACCCTGATTGTGCAAAAGCAAATAAATGGATAACTTTTATGATATTTAGTGTGACTTAGATTAGAAAATGTATATAAAATTGTTTTAAGAATAGTATTACAATAAAAAATTATTTAAGTGAAATATTTTGACAAAAAATGAACATAGAATGACCCATTTTCAAAAAGTCTCCTTTTATAAAAAATTCTTCTATTATAATAATATTTTGCCTGTATATAGCTCAGACCTCTGTACAGAGGCTCAACTAGAATTTTTGCAATATATAACTTAGAAGTAAGTTTATCCATATTTTACGACAACAGAGGGGAGCAATTTTAAGAAAAAAAATGCCGATAATTATTTCAATTGGTTGTAACTTAAAAATTATGTGAATTTTTCAAAAATCTTAGTTCAGACTTTCTGGAGAAGTCTTTACTTTATATAGGAGAGAGAGAGAGAGAAATATTATTATTTTAGAGTATTTTTTATAAACGGAGAACAATTTGAAAAAGATTATTCTAAGTTAATTTTTTGCCAAAATATTGTATTTAAATAATTTATTTTTGTCAAAATAGCCTTAAAGCAATTTTATACATGTATTCTAATCTAAATGACTAAATATCATAAAAATTATCCATTTATGCGCTTTTTTAATTGTTTTTAAATTGTTTTAAGGACATTTTGACAAAAAAAATTATTTAAATACAATATTTTGGCAAAAAATTAACTTAGAATAACCTTATTCAAAATGTTCTCCTTTTGTGAAAAAGGCTTCGACTATAATAATATTTTGCCTGTATATAGCTGAGACCTCTGTACAGAGGCTCAACTATGAGTTTTGAAAAATTAACATTATTTTCAGAGTTACAACCCATTGAAATAATTATCTGCGTTTTTTTCTTAAAATTTCTTCCCTCTGTTGTGTCGTAAAACATGGATAAACCCACTTCTAAGTTATATATTTCAAAAATCAGAGTTGAGCCTTTGTACAGTAGTCTGAGCTATATACAGGCAAAATATTATTATAATAGAACTATTTTTCACAAAAGGAGAATATTTTGAAAATTGGTCATTCTATGCTCAATTTTTGTCAAAATATTGTACTTAAATATTTTTTTTATTGTAATACTAATCTTAAAACAATTTTATATGCATTTTTTAATCTAAATATCATAAATATTATCTATTTATACGCTTTTGCAAAATCACGGTTCCGAATGTAGTCGGATACCTTAACTCATTTTGTAGATTTTCAGGAACACTGTCAACACTAGCATGAAGTGAGGGGTGGGGGGCCCATAAAAATATTTTCTTTGATTTTATACATTTTTTTTTAATTTTGAGGAACCGCTATGAAAAGTGGTTTTTTTGTTTCGCTAGCATATGTCGAATTTTTTTTAGATAGATCTAGAAGTCATTTAACATAGTGGTCTCCAACCCCCGGTCCGCGGACCGGTTGCGGTTCGTGGGTCAAATGGACTTGGCCTCCCTAGGAATAATAATTTATTTCTGTTGTATTTACTGCGGTGTATTTATCTTGAGTTTGTGCGACTTTCAATGAAAATCACTTTATATTCCACGTTAAGGTGTGCCACTTTCAATGAAAATCACTTTATATTCCACGTTAAGGTATCCGACTAAGTTCAGAAGCGTGATTTTGCAAAAGCGTGTAAATGGATAATATTTATGATGTTTAGTGTCAGATTAGAATACATGTATAAAATTGTTTTATAAGGACATTATGACAAAAAAAATTATTTAAATACAATATTTTGGCAAAAAAATTAACTTAGAATAACATTTTTTCCAAATGTTCTCCTTTCGTAAAAAATGCTTCTATTGTATTAATATTTTGCCTGTATATAGCTTAGATCTCTGTACAGAGGCTCAACTAGAATTTTTGAAACGCATAACTTGGAAGTCGGTTTATTCATGTTTTACGAAAACAAAAGGGAGAAATTTTAAGAAAATACGCCGATAATTATTTCAAATGGTTGTAACGCTGAAAATAATGTGAATTTTTCAAAAATCATAGATGCGCCTCTGTACAGAGGTCTGAGCTATATACAGGCAAAATATTAATACAATAGAAGCATTTTTTACAAAAGGAGAACATTTGGAAAAAAGGTTATTCTAAGTTAATTTTTTGCCAAAATATTGCATTTAAATATTTTTTTTTGTCATAATGTCCTTAAAACAATTTTATACATGTATTCTAATCTAGGGGACACTAAATATCATGAAAATTATACATTTATGCGCTTTTTTAAAATCATGGTTCCGAAAGTAGTCGGATACCTTAAAACACTTTATATTCATTTTTTGTGCAACTGTATTTTATTCTGAAGGCCTATTTAAGTATAATTAATATAAAATTATTAAATCAACACATTCTCAGATATAAATAATCAACGCATCTCACCCTCAGTGGGCCGCAGTAAAATTATCAAAAGTTGACCAGTCCGTGACGATAAAATGGTTGAGTAACACTGATTTAACAGACCAAATTTCTGTGACATTCAAATAACACAACAGCTTCTTATAAAAGATTCGATGAAATTGTAAGCATCAATTAATGAAAATACTTACTCTTGCCCTTACTTTCTCTTGTCCTGACAAGTTATTTGTTTGGTTAAGTTATATTCTCTTTTATCTACTAAAAAACATAGTTTTATTAACCAATGATCATGGTTGCTTAACGAAATTTTGTGCAATAATTTCATTCGAATTATATTTTTTTCAAAATAATCTAAAATCCCTGATAGCTTGGGCTTAGAAAGTGTGTTAAAATTGGTATCTTCATCGCAATTAGATTCTTTCCTCTTTAACAACTTTGTATCATGTTTCGTTTTTAGATGTGTATGGAGTCCCAGTTTGTGCTTCCTCCATTCATTTTAATAACACTAGAGCATTTCTTACATTGTGCCACTATATTCTTTTCATCATATAAATAATGAAACCAAACCGAAGTATTATCAACTGATTTCTTATGTTCTTTGAAGTTATTCTCATTCATTATTATGGGTTATTATTTATGAGTACATACAAAAATTATTATGAAAAATATTTTGAATCCTAAAGTATGATATGCAAATACAGTGTGAATAACAAACTCACCAATTTAAAAACCATCAAAATATTACGTACTTTCTTCACAATTACAACCTTGTTTTTTTCACATATTTGAATATCAGACTACGAATCCTGAGCGTGTGCAGTATCGCTCTGAGCTGTAACAGGATATTTTTGGCCCGTCTCTTTGGATGATTCACATATTTTATCACTTCTCTTGACTGTAAGATACAACTTTGTATTCCCAGTTTAATTAATTTCGCGCGTTAGGGTGACATAAAAATAAAAAAGTATATTATTTTGCGATGTTGGTGATCCTTGAACATATAGTGGAAACAATTTTAAGAAAAAAAAATTTCTACTAAATACCGAAAAACCGGTATTTAAACTTGCGAATACCGGTATTCCCAAATTGTACAAATCACTGAAAATACCGGTATTGCAATCCCTAATTCGAGCCTAGAATAGGGGAAGACCCGCAGTATAGAGGGACCAGTTACACGTTACATCTGTCGAGGTTCAAACGTCCTCCAGTTGGTGTGGTGTAGAAGTTAAGAAAGGGGAGAGGCGGCTCAGGTGTTGTCGTCCCTTGACCGTAGCTTATAACAAGGTCTGTCGTAAAAGCCCTCGTGCAGCTCCCCACTTGAGCGTTAAAACAATTGCGTGTATTTTCAACTACTTGATATATTTTCCTATACACACAAGAACATAAATTGCATTAGAAGTATACAATCCCTGGAGTGGGCACACATAGCCTGCAGGTCAACATTTGACCAAGCCTGATCTAGGATGCTTATTTCACAATGATATATTTGAATATTCCAGAAGCCTCTAGATCGGTTTTTCCAGTCTATGTAAGGAGAATGCAGAGTCAAAGTATTAAAGTGACTGGGTGTTTTCTCTGACCTAACATATTTTAACTACGGATTTGTATTGCGCTGTGAATTGTGAATTCTTTTATATATATATATATATATATATATATATATTTCACATGAATCAGTGGGGATTTTACACACGTTTATTGTTTCTGTTAGTTCAATTGATTGTAATCACTAGATAGCTTCAGAATGCATTATGATTTACTCCGAAAGAATCTGCCTGTTTATTATGTGAAACTTTCCTCCATTTAAAAGTACATCAACCACGTATATTGTTAAAAAAAGATGTTATTAATATTTTGTCTTTTTAATTAAAAAATAAAAGATTGTATCTAATCAGTTTTATGTGCATAAATGCATAAATCTATATAACAGAACTCTTCATACAAATAAAAAATTAATCAAGTGTCTTTGGTCACAGATTAAAATGATGAACTAAAAGTATGAGCCATTATCTTCAATTTTATGTCAAAAAACTAAACTAATGCTAATTTTTTAAAAAAAATACTTTTTTTAAAAAATATTAATGTAATTTTAACTAGAATTTTAAAAAATTAATATTTTTAAATTTGTTCTCGTATTCAATAAATTGTTTTTTTTATATAAAACGATACGCAAGTTTTAAAATGGACTTTAATATAAGACTTTGAACATATTTTTCTATACGAAGTAATGTTTATTGAAAGTTGGAAACCAGTAAGAATAGCTTCATTTATAAAAAGAACAACTTTTTTTACAAAACATAAAATATGATAATGAAAACACAACCATATGAAAAAGAAAAATGATTAAAGCGTTTATTTATTATTTTCTTACATCTTTGACTTTACTTTTACCTTTCTAACCAATCGTTAATCCTCATAACTGTAAATTAATACAAATATATCTTCAGCATATGTTTTAAATAGTTTCATCTTAAATTATTAAACGAAAATTTTACACCAACAAAAAATCTATAAATTCTTGTAAGTGATTTGCAAAGAAAATTTAATAAAAAATACTAAATTTGTGCGTGTATTGCTAGCAATACAAATTTTCCTACGAACTTTTTTATATTAATATGTGATATTGGAAAATGTGTGTGTGCTTGACTGTCACTGATTTTAAAAAACTAATCCAAATAATTTCAAACTCTATACCTCATTTTATCACTTAAGGATAAAACAAATGACATGAATCTTTAAATGAATTCTACTCGGGAAGTTACCGAATATTTGACATGAATGCATTCTGTAAGTGACAGACACTCAGTTAGAAATTATTTTCAAATATTGTTAACCAGTCCATTAAAATATTTTACCGATATAATAAATATCATACACGGGGATCGGAAAGTTTTGAAGGATTATGATACGCTTTGTAAATGTGGACAAATTTTAGAGTATTTTTTTAACCTTTTTCCAAAATTAATATCTACCCGGAAAGTAAATAATGCCATTTTCTATCCACTGTCATAAATGCCATGCCTAAGTGAAACACAAAAACAATATAATTTCATTAGAAGCGTCAAAGGTTTCCCTCTCGGTATTTTAGAATTCTTAGTTATGGAATAAAAAATCGCCAAGTAATTCAAAATGTCCCCCACATAGATTATCCTGATGCATGATCCGTCCAACTACAAAACAGCCAAGTGGAAAATGAGATGTTTTCTTTCTAAATTGATGGGATGTTCAGTCCACAACAACAGTGCTTTATGAAAGCAATAACTTAGGAGGGTTGGTAGGTGTTGGAACGCATTTTCCATTCTTCTACAGAATCCTTTACTTCATTCTCAAAGTAGACAGGGAGAAGAAAAATGAAAGAAATGTAAATATAGAATGCATGAAATTAAACATATTTTTTGTTAGAATGGTAATAAATGATTGGGAGATCATAATATTTAAATTCTTCCTGAGAAATATTGGAATATTGTGCTTTTCTTATTGTAAGGAATGTATCATGATATACTTGTTTGCTTTTATGAAATTGAACAAGTCAAAACGAAGAGGCATAATTTTAAAATTTCATATAAATCTAAGAAAAATTTTAGAATAAAAAAATAATGGATATAATTATAATTTTGATTCATTTACATTGCAAATGGCAATAAGTTATACCAATGTAAAAATAATTTATTTAAAACTATTAATTATGATAGCTTTAGTTCTCTCATCAGGTTTGAACTAAAATAGAACTACAGTATAATCGTAATTACTATCAACAGAGTAAAGTATCACCAAAAGGTGACCCAGCTAGCAACTGTCAAGCCAATTTATGTTTACATTATTTTGAAAATAGCTGCATAGATAATTCTGAATATTACATTTTTCGTTATATATATGATATTATAATTTTTGACAAGTAAGACAATTTTAAACCTAACATTAGTTTTTATCCTCATTATCTTAATTTAATACGTTCAAATAGTTACAATTATGAAGCAAATTTTCTTGACTAGAAATTAAATTAAAGAACAATGCTATAATTATTAATATTTATGACTAAAGAGATGAATTTCAATTCAATATTATAAAAAGGCCTCATTGGGAAAATAATGAACATGTTTCAATATTCACACATATTATTATTAGTTACATACAACGTAACGAATTGCTTGTTTGTAAAAATTCAGAAAAAATAAAAAAAATATAAACATTTTATTAAATAGTGTTTAATTAAATGTATTAATAGCTAATATGTGTCAAAAAATTCTAAAAAGTAAGGAATAAATTTCTTAGAATATTAATAGTTTATTATTATTATTATAAATTTATCATTTTTCCTAGTTATATGTACATAAAGTTACATGCATATTCAAACTATAGTTAAAACTATTTTTTCACTTATTTTTGTTTCAACCATATAGCAATTTTTTTAAAAAAACATATATAATCCTAGTGTCTCTCAAGTAACGGTACTATTTATACATGTTATTTATTTTAGTTCTGTTTTTTCATACTTTTTTCTAAATGCTACTATTCAGCCAACTTCATGCTTTGAATTTGTATTTGGATCCAGAATCTGACAATAACTTGTTTATTTTATTCAGATTTAGAACTAACTGGCTATGCATTTTTAAATGCAATTTTAGGTAAGTTACCTTTTTCTTGTAATGGATTTAGATAATCTATCTATTATTTCCAATAGGATTTAGCTCAGTATTTTTGAAAAAAAGGGGGAAGGTTGAGACCGTTCCACGCCAAATGACTTGATTTTAATTAGGTTGAATACTGTTAGAACTGACCAGAACTGTTAATTAATAAAACTTGTATTTTTCTGTTACGACATGTGTTTTCTAGCTAAATGCTTTAGAAATATTTCAAAAGTTACACTTCAGTATACACATATATATATTCATGCATGCAGTTGGCTTAGGTACTATAAACAATTTTAAAAGTAAAATTTTTAGTAATTTTTTTAGTTGTAAAGCAGTAATTTTATAAAAAAATCTCACTTTGTCTAAATACGTATTCTGTACTACTTAAGGTATCCGACTACGTTCGGAACCATGATTTTAAATAAAGCCCATAAATGTATAATTTTCATGATATTTAGTGTCACTTAGAGTAGAATACATGCATAAAATTGTTTTAAGGACATTATGACAAAAAAAATTATTTAAATACAATATTTTGGCATAAAATTAACTTAGAATAACCTTTTTTCCAAATGTTCTCCTTTTGTAAAAAATGCTTCTATTGTATTAACATTTTGCCTGTATATAGCTCAGACCTCTGTACAGAGGCTCAACTATGATTTTGGGAAAATTCAAATTATTTTCAGAGTTACATCCATTTGAAACAATTATCGGAGTATTTTCTTAAAATTTCTCCCTTCTGTTTTCATAAAACATTGATAAACCGACTTCCGAGTTATGCGTTTCAAAAATTGTAGTTGAGCCTTTGTACAGAGGTCTGAGCTATAGACAGGCAAAATATTAATACAATAGAAGCATTTTTTACAAAAGGAGAACATTTGGAAAAAAGGTTATTCTAAGTTAATTTTTTGCCAAAATAGTGTATTTAAATAATTTTTTTGTCATAATGTCCTTAAAACAATTTTATACATGTATTCTAATCTAAGTGACACTAAATATCATAAATATTATCCATTTACACGCTTTTGCAAAATCACGGTTCCGAACGTAGTCGGATACCTTAATAATGTTTTTTATACACTGGTGTGCAAAACTTAAGCAACAATGTAAAAATTTAGCAGATAGCGATGAAATTGCAGAAAACGAGGTCTGGAGATCAGTAGAGGGAACACGTAAGTCAGTAGAAACGTCATGCGTATGCAAATATCACGAACAAAACGTCAGAAGAGATGTGAGCGTACGCAAAACGCGTGATGTCGGCGCGCGCTGCTCAACAGTAGAATGAAATGAAGGACGGAGACGCAATTCACCATATTCTCTGCAAGTGCCAGTGAGTCAGTTCGTGAAATATGGCTAGAAGAAAACACCTGGACGACTTCATACGTGGAAGAATGACCGGAAAGCTGGAGGAGGGGCGTACTGTCACCAGTGTAGCTGCAGAGTTCGGAATCAACAAAAGTGTCGTTTCGCGAGCTTGAAAAGCGTTCCAAGCCACTGGTACAGCTGTTAGAAAGGTTGGTGGTAGTCGCCCGAGGACGAAAACTGCAGGGGATGACCGATATATCATCCTGCAGGCGAAAAAAGATCGACAGAAGTCAGCAAGGGCCATTGTTCAGAAACTCTGTACAGCAACAGGTCGACAAGTGTAGCGGTTTACTGTGGCCAGACGCCTTCACAAAGGGG
>BMAV01001637.1:217588-231793 GCA_019973955.1 Trichonephila inaurata madagascariensis
CGATGCTTTCGTCATCCTTTACGTACATAATACTCTCCCTCATTTCAGAATTTCATGTCTCTCAGATGATTTTTCGTGAAGTTATGGCAATAAACTCACCTGTTGCTTAAGTTTTGCACACCAGTGTATTATATTTAGTTATCCATTTAGCTCATAATTAAATCATAATGAAATTTCAAATCACTCCAACCATATAACTGTAAATTTCACTCCAAAATATAACTGTTAAATTTGCAATTATGATATTGTTATATGTTAAATGCGTATGAATAAATGAAATAACACAGGCTTTGCAAATGTTTAAGGTATCC
This sequence comes from Trichonephila inaurata madagascariensis, assembly GCA_019973955.1. Classification (NCBI taxonomy): domain Eukaryota; kingdom Metazoa; phylum Arthropoda; class Arachnida; order Araneae; family Nephilidae; genus Trichonephila; species Trichonephila inaurata. Next base: position 217,900 of record BMAV01001637.1, read on the forward strand.
GAATACGTTCGGAATCGTGATTTGAAAAAAGTGCATAAATGGATAATTTTCATGATATTTAGGGTCACTTGGATTAGACTACATGTATAAAATTGTTCATGGACATTTGGACAAAAAAAATTATTTAAATACAATATTTTGGCAAAAAATTAACTTAGAATAATCTTTTTTCAAAATGCTCTCCTTTTGTGAAAAATGCTTCTATTATAACAATATTTTACCTGTATATAGCTCGGATCTCTTTACAAAGGTTCAACTAAGATTTTTGAAAAATTCACATTATTTTCAGAGTTACAACTCATTGAAATAATTATCGACGTTTTTTTTCTTAAAATTGCTTCCCTCTGTTGTCGTAAAATATGGATAAACCCACTTCTAAGTTATATATTTCAAAAATTCTAGTTGAGCCTCTGTAGAGAGGTCTGAGTATATACAGGCAAAGTATTATTATATAACAGAAGCATTTTTCACAAAAGGAGAACATTTTGAAAAAAAATTATTCTAAGTTAATTTTTTGCCAAAATATTGTATTTAAATAAAATTTTTTTGTCGAAATGCACTTAAAACAATTGTATACTTGTATTCTAATCTAAGTGACACTAAATATCATGAAAATTATCTATATATGCGCTTTTGCAAAATCACGGTTCTGAAGGTGGTCGGATACCTTAAAGGGCCAATTATTTTGATATACTTCTAATTCCTGAAATGGCAAAAATGTTATATAGTTCGAAAGGTCATGAATTGGAGAGTTTAGAAATATCAAAATCTCAAATCGTAAGATTTTTGGCCTACTGACTGCTCTTAAATAACTATTTTAAATTTTATGTTGTCGATAGGAAAGTAAAGCGTAGGATCGTATATATTAAGACCAGAAAATTTAATGATCTGGGATTAAAAATGTTATGTTGGGAATATCATTTCTGAGAAATTATTAGGTATTTAATTTAAGTCTCGAAGATTCTCTGGAAAATTAAAGTTAAATGGTAAATAGATTTCGTTTTAGATATTTAATTCAATTATCCTTACATACATATATTTAGATAACTAACTATACACCCAAATTTTCTGTTAATCATTTTTAGAAATTGAAAATCCAATAATAAGAACTACATTTTTTTTTTTTTTTGAAAAAATTCATAGCATGCTTAAGTATTGTTGTTGTTGTTGTTTCCAATCCTCTTGGAGCAGGAAAGCCTACTTATGACAGTGGGTAGCCTAGTGGTTTGAACACCGGACTTGAAACCGGAAGGCCTGGGTTCGATGCTCTTACCGCAAATACCCTCCGAGTACACTCGGAGCACGTGCTCGTTAAATCAGTGGGGCCGAAAGTCTTGTGGGCTGAATCACGAGTGCAGGGAACTGGAGAAAATTTCCCTCCAATTCAGTTCCATGCCTGAATTGTGGAGGTGGAGATAGGTCGTGTCGCCATCTACCGTTCCTTCGGGAATTTCTCCGAGCTAAATCGTACTGTCACCTGTATGGTGCTCAAGGCTAAAAGCCAACGACAGGCGTACTTCTAGCCCATTGCCACGATGAATTTCTTGGGCCTCGATCTAAGTATGTCAGACAGGTGGCATGAGCAACAACAGCTTAAGTACTTCTATTCCATAGGAAATTTTCTTGACTTTAATTTACAGTCTCTTTGATTTCATTATCCCATTTATCATAAAGCAGTGAGATTTTTCAGACCCATTTTCAAGTTGTTCTTATCATTCTTTTTTTCATATCAATAGTAGAGATAATGGCAATTTTTGTAGGGAGTTATTTCCAAATTTTTATTGAATGTGCTATCTTTAGTTATTCATGTCATTTGGCACATCGAAAGTCATTTTTTTCTGAGGAGAAGAAAATACTGTATCTTTTGTTGTTGTTTCCATTTGACGGAAACAATACAAGCCCTACAAGAACCTAATTGCCCAAAAGAAAGATGAAACCATTGAAAATACGAAAAAAAATGTCGTGTTGAATAATGAATGTTTTTAAAAATAATTGACATAGTAATTTTGTTTTGATATGTAAATATTTTAATCGAGATATGAGAACTGTATATAAATGCTTTTTCTTATAGTTGTGGACTAAATGGATGTTAGTCATTCTAGTTTCAAAAGCATTGTTTCTAGATTTTTTTATGTGGCTCTCACGTCTGAAATACAAATTTTAAAAAATCCATGTAAATTATAAAAATCATAACAACCGAAAACGTTTAAATAGCTTGCTAATTAGGTTATTTGCGAAAGTTATAAATTATCTTAGTTATGACAGATACAAAATGGTGTTATTACAGACAAAAAATAATAAAGTAATTTCAGACGAAAAAATAATTTTGTAACTTTTGGGTGCAGTTTCTAACGTTTTTAAATGCTGTAAATGAGCTAATGTTGCAAGGGTTTTCTTAGTGCAGTCACTAATTCTATTCTAAATTATTAATACCATTGTTCTCCTTCTTTCTATTTGCATTTTAAAATAATAATAATAATAATATATATGTATGTATGTATATATTTGTGGATCCGTATCTGTAAATAAGGGTTCTGGTATTTCATTTCTTCTGAATTTTCAAAAGTAGAAAAAAAAATGTTTTTGTGGCACAATTATAAGTAATATTATTCTATAGAATCTCAAAACTAAAATATTTCCACCTCATTTTTTTTTTCAATGTTTTTTTTTAATGTTACCTATTAAAGGAAATAAGCGTTTGAGTAAGCTAAAAAGGATTGTCTCTTAAGCTACTCATTAAACAAGCGTTTCTATGACTGTGGAGCGCGCCACCCTAGGGGCGTCATAACTCTTCGAGGGGGTGCGAGCATATTGAAAAGTCGAAAACAAAATATTGTTTTAAAAATATTACTTATTTACTGAAAGCGAACAAAAAAACCCATTCTTACATAAAAAAAATGAAATACACATTTACACTGATACAATAAACATATAAATGTATCAGTACTGCACAATGTATTTTATAATTAATTTAGCAGTGCTAAATAAGAAAAAGTTTAACAATTACCAGTGACCCCATGGGCTTGTCATATATAAAATTATATACAAAAATTAACACTTATCTTAATAATTTGTACTGCTTATAATTAATCCCTTAGCTACTGATTACAAGTTAACGCAATTTACTCCCGAATGCCACCGTTTTCCACGTAGGCACGCGTACGTGAGGTTTGGGGAGGGGGGAGGAGAAAAGGAATAAATAAGCAAATCCCCTGAATTAAGTAAATCCTTCACAAACACTGTCAAGGCCCTTTTATTGCATTCCAAAGCCCTCGGAATAACTTTATGAATAACATTGTACAGAAGAGATAGTACTCTGGAAAGTCGTATTTATACGTCTGGGACAATTAATGTTTTGGCTGAGCAAGACGTTTTATATACTCCATTGGCACTTGGAGAACAAAATCGTAATGTAGCTTTAGCATCAAATTATATTATTATTGAATTCAATACATTGTTATGGTACAGAGAGGAAGGAGCGCGATGAAAATTATGATTGAATATTGGGTCGCAAATATTGAAAGTTTGAGAAGCCCTGCATTAAAAACATCGCATTAAATGTATTAATTTATATACACTGCTGGCCACACAAAATGCAACACACTGAAGGAAGTATGCAAATCATGTCAAATTTACGCCATGCGTTGGTGACTTGGAATATGCAAATCATTAGCATTGTAGCGCAGTCGCACATCACGGACGACCATAGCGCCATCCGCAAGCGCTATATAAAATGAAGGCACTATATAACGATTTGAAGTACGGCATTTTTTTTGCGAAAACTGTTTATCTATGCCTCGTGGAAAACATAGAGCTTCTTTTGACCAAGTTTCTGAATTGGACTGAGGAAAAATAGTAGTTTATAGGAAATACGCATTATCCTTCACAGAGAAATCGGTCAACGTGTTGGACGATACCAAGCAACTGTGATGTGGATTTGTCATCGTTGGATGCAGAAGGAAATAACGGATCGAGAAGGCAGATCGCACCCACCTCATTACATCAATACCAGTGAAAGGCGGATTGTGCGCACGGCATCGATGGAGCGCGCAGCCACATCACAACAGATTCAGTCTGTTACGCATCATTTGATGTCCCCTCGTACCATTCGACGCTCTTTGAAGCAGAATGGAATGTAAGTAAGACGTAAATTGATTCGTTTACCCTTGACTGGAAACTAAATGCATTTGCGCCACCAATGATGTGATGAACGGTGGACATGGACTGTGGAAGGGAATGACATTATGTTTACTGATGAATCCCGCTTCTGCCATGGACATCACAATGGTCAGATTCGAGTTTGGAGACACCGTGATGAGAGGCTACGGAACTGTTGAGATATGCTTCGCCACATTGGTCTTGTACCCGGTATCATGGTTTGGGGTGGTATTGGATTTCCCTACCGCATCTCTCTAGTAACCATTGCAGGTACTCTGAACAGCTAGTGCTACAGCTATGAGGCGTTAGAGCCAGTGGTCCTCCCATATATTCAGCGCTGACCATCAGTCATATTCCAACAGGATAATGCATGACCACACGTGGCACATAATGTTCAAGAGTTTTTCCTTACCCATCAGATTGAATTGTTTCTTTGGCTTGCTTGTTCTCCCGATCTATCACCAATCGAAAACCTGGGTTCCCTGCTTGCACAACGACTGACCAAGGATATACCACCCGCTGCTACACCAGATCAAATTTGGCAGTATGTGGAAGCCGCATGGAATGCTGTACCCCAAGAATAACTTCAAAGTCTCTTTGATTCTAAGCCAAGGCGTGTGGCAGCGGTTATAGCCAACTACGGTGGCTACACTGACTACTGAATTTGTCATCATCCACACGACACAAGATTGTGTAAATTTAATCGCTTTATATTTGTACAACATGTTATCTGCTAAATAAGTTTCACTAGGTATCTCTGGTCCTTTTTGGTGTTGCAGTTTTTGTGTCCGGCAGTGTATTATGTAATTAATTTTGACCACTGTGTCTTATCCTATCTATAGATTTTGGAAGATTTTGATTTTGTTACGAATTCTGTGTAATGAATGCTCAAAATAGTATAATAAAAAATATTAACGTTATGAAAATTAACGTATAACACTTGGATGTGTTATTCGTTAATATTACTTTTTGTTGTATTTATTTTATGTTAAAGTTGTAATACTTGCAAGAAACGCCGTTACTTGCATTATAATGGTGATTCAATGGAAATTTGGTGGAATAGCGATTGAGCCAAATAGTCATTATTTTTGGCAACCATTTTGTTGACCATGTTGGTGAAAATTCCTGGTGAGTTGGTAACCACATGGATGTTACTGGAAATTACTGGAGAAATTTTCTAATATCACGATGCATGACATAAGCAGATATTTCTGGAAATATCCGTGATGCCTATAGATAGGGAGTCACTCACCGAAACTGAGTTAGAATCATTTTGACTGTCGAAGATTCGTCCAGCTATTAGATGTTACTTCGGCTGTTGAATAGGACGAGCGATTGCTTAAGAATACATTACGTATTTGTATTTCTAGACACTGATAGTTGTGTATGAACGCTGTAGAAGGTGGAACACCTTCTGTGCTTTTACAAATTTTACTGTTGTATCCCGTATTTCTAAGGATTGTTTCTCTACATTAAATTTTCCTCGCTCCTGAAGAACTGTCTTGGTCTTTGAGACTGATAGCCTAAGATCCTCGAACTCCGATCTACATAGCGATATTATTACAATACGACGATCATAAATCAAAGAGGCTTAACACAACTGATTCATTTTTACAAAAAATCACATATAATTGCCCGCATTTCATAGAACACCATGTTTGTAAATTTAATGAATTTTATGCTCAAAAATTTAGGACAACTTTTGAAAACTCTTTTCTTATCATTATGCTATAGAGAGAGAAACATGGATAAATTGTAATACTATACTAGTTAACATAGTTTAAAATTTGATTTACTAAACAAAAATTAGTCTAAGATATTTCAAAGATATCAAGAGCCAAAAAAATTATAGCTTTGTGAGACACCTGGTCATAGCTCAAAAATTATTTGCAAAAGTTTAATTGTCACGACTTTCTTTGCTATAACACTTAAAAACATCATATAATGGTACATAGGGGTTATACTTAAATATCCTCCAAAAACAGCATTCTGCATGTGCAAGTTCTGAGCAGATATCCGACTAGATGAGCTGTAGACGAGGTGCTCTCAAAGTATCCCCAAAATAAACTTTTCGTTCGATAATGTCTATTATTAGGTGCTTTGGATGAAATAATTTTTTAGAGAAAAGAAATGATACATACTGTGTATTCAAGTATTTTGAGCATTAGTTTCTTTTTATCATCAAGTTATAGAACTATTAAATAAAAATAGTGAAACCAATAGCAGTTTATGTATGCTAATGGAAAAAAAAAACAGTTCAGCTTGCAGAAAAAGACAAGATAAACAAATATCACAAATGAAACTGTTGTTAATCTTGCTGAAGACAAGCTGTGTACTTACGAACTTTCAGAACAGTGTATAGTCAACAGCAGATCATAATTTGTTTAGTGTATTATTTTTCCTATGAGACGTAGTGAAATTCTTGAAGCTGATCGATTTCACAACACTTTCACGATAAACCAAATTCCTTAAGTAGCCTCATAACCAGAAATCGCAGTGTCAAATCGTGGGATATTTTTTTTCTTTTCTTTTCTTTCTGGACCAGAAGGAGGTAAGGTTTCTGATGGGATTTCATTCTATTTCTATTCTGTTTTAAAGGCATTTGAACCAATTCATTAATGGTTGTCACCTATTTCTTAGAATTACGGTTCAAAAATAACAGGTAGGTACCGTAATGCAATATTTTAACACTAACAAATCAGTGTTTGTTCCTATGTTTTTTGAAATTTTCAAAATTTCTAATGTCTGTGTGTGGTCTTTTTACTTCCGATACGAAATCATACTACTGTAAGTAATTATGAGCATTGATTGTAGATAAAATTTAAATTTATGTCAATAAAACATATCAGAATTTGAAGACTGTTGAATATAAAAAAGTTACCCGTGGAATAAACCATTTCAATATGTTAATTTTTAGCATGTAAATGTTTTCCTTTCAAGAACATGCTTGCATATATATATTGTGTGTGTGTGTGTATTATGTACTATTCTTCAAACCAATTCAAATATTTTAACAATTTTTTTTATTGATATTTCAATTTCAAGAAGAGACAGAATTGTAACATTTAATAACTCTAAATGCCCAGGGCTGTAAAATTTTATACCTAATGCATTTAATATCATTGTAACTGATTATTTATTTAAGATATTAAATAAAAAATACATTAGCAAAGGATACAATTTTTATCAGCGAAATACTCTCACAAACATAAATTTAAAAATAAACCCTGAAAATTTCTACGAATGTAAATTTTAACTAATGTGCTTTCTGTTGAATAAAAGAGATTATCTGTTTTAAATAGATAACCAATTTTAACGTTAAAAGCATGTACTTGCTGTTAAAAGAAAGTTCTAACAAGTTACTGGATTACATAATAATAATCCATTTATATATATATTGCATAAATAAGAACTTAAGCATTTAATTTGGGAAACATTTTTATAATAGCATAACCTAGAAAGTGCATTGCTTAAAATATGTGTATTATAAAACAATTAATAATTACAGTACGCATTTTTTCTTTGTAGACTATGTTGTTTTCAGAATAAGTTATGTTAAATAGGTTCCCTGTATGTTTCATAGAAGTAACAGTTTTACTCGAAAAAGTAATTCTTATTAAATTCATGAACTTTTCAAGCATATAAAAGTTATTTTTCTCACAATTTCTTAAATTCTAGAACATTTTTTAAATGCTTATTTTTTTAATTTCAAATATTTGATACAATTCTAATAGAGTTTGCATAATGTTACGAAAACTTTTTGCATAAATATTTCGTTATGTTGCAGTGATGAGGAGATTTGGTAATTTAATTTCAAATCCTATTTCTAATTTATAGATTTGTTTACATATTTATCATTTAAAACTCCCTTTAAAAATATTAAGGCATTTTATTGTTTCTTTTTAGAAATGTCTAGATGTTGAATATCAATTTAAGCGATAATTCCTAATCAAGCGATTGAATTTGATTACTTGATATCGAAGAGTCCTTCTCGTTTTGGATTCAGATGAGGTGATGGTGGCTCTGTGTGGCATATCATTTTCCAAATTTCCACATCCGGCAATGACAGCACTTTAAATCCCAATTAAATGTCAGGCTCAGCAGTCCTCGCTATTTCACAAGATGCTTTTTAGTGGCATCAGGACTCTAACTTATAACATAAATCTAAGTATTCATTGCCCAAAGCTTACGATAATTAGTTGGATACTATAACCACGCTAATTCAGAAGTCGTTTTGTGGAGTTTCTCTACAGACTCTTCGAAATTGCTTTGTAATTTGGAGTGACTCATTTATAAGAGGTAATTAGTAACGAAAATGGTACTTCATCTAATACCTTTTCCTTTCGTCCTCTTCTGTTGCCTAAAATATTTGAAGGGTTTGAAATTCATTGGAATTCAGCTTTTATTTTCTACTGTTATTACCCACAGTCGTTAAATATTAAAATGGATTAGATTCCAATGACGAGTCAATTATCAAGAACTTCTATTAAATCAAACTACCATGGAGGTTGGTAATAAAGCTCTGTTAAGACCAATTATTATGTAATTATTTTCCTAAATTTTACCTTTCGCACAACAAATTTATAATACTATTTCCGACACAGACTTCAAACTAGAATGACCAGAAAAAGAGCAATGGGAAAAATCGTATATTGTGCCTTTCATCCTTTTAAAAATAAAGTACATCATTATACACTACAAAACAATTAGGAAAAAACATGGATTTAACGAAACTGCGTAATTTTTTCTTCTGATAACTAACTTAAAATAAAACATCCGTAGTCTAAAATGTAGCAGAAACAGAAGAAGAAAGCTTCATTCGTAAATCAATGTTTATTGGGTCAAAAGCCAGAAAAGGAAAAAAGTGCAGATATCGTGATTTTTAGAAGCATTATTTTTCGTTGTCTCAGTTATGAAATTCAAACTTTCGGTTGCTATTTGAGAAAAAAGGACAGGAAAATACCACGACAATGAGATCTACCGGAATCCATGGCTTCGGAGACTGGAATTCAAGTAAACATAAGCAACTGCACCCGAAGCTATTGGAGTGCCAAAAGTGTCATAGTAAGAGAGTGGAATCCAATTTAATATAAACAGGGAATGTCTGACATAAACCAGTACAAAGATGTCCACGTGCTACTTAACCATATAATGGAAGGTATATCCTTTTAACAGCTCGTTGAAACAAAGCAGTCAATGTACACAGATTCGCAGGCAAGTTTTTTTGACAACAGCACAATGGTTCTGAAGCCATACAATCCGAAATAGGCTCCATGCGGGTGTACTGTATGCATGTACGCCAATGGTGTAGTCCGATGACAGCAAGACACCATACGGCCCGAAGAAAGTGGGCTGTTGATCATCGAGATTGGATGCAAAATGTGTGGAGTCAAGTTCTGTAGACCGAAGACTTCAGATTCAGTTTAGAGTGTGATCCCAGACGTGTTTTGGTATGATGAGAACGGGGCACTTGATTGAAATAACCCAATATTCGTTCAGAAACGATCGCTTTACAGACTAGCAAGTTTGATGGTATGGACTGGTAACAACATAGGCGGTTTCACTGACCTGCATATCATTAAGAATTGCAATCTAAAGACTCGAAGGTATTCAGACAAGATTCCGAGACACCATGAAGTATATTACAATGCAGCTATTGGTGTTTCCTTTCTTTTAATGCATGTCAGAAATCATACAGCTCGTTTTGGGGAACATTTTCTTGAAGTTGAAAAAATACAGCCTATATGGAGTGGCCAGCATGCTCTCTTGACATAAATCTTATTCAGCATATTTGGGACTTATTTGGACGACGCATTCAACGAGATCATTGCCTTTGATCAATGCCTGGGACGTAGAAATTGCACTCCTTGAAGAGTGGATCAATATTCCCCAAAGTCTCACCGATAACCTCATCACACTCATGCTAAATAGGTGCACTGCAGTCTTAGAAGTTCGGGGGAATTACACACCATATTAAATGCCCTACACCAATTTTAAACAATCAGTTTTTTTTTTTTTTTTTAAATTTTTTTATCCTAAAATTTTGTTAAATTTTTTGGGTTTTTTTATAATTCAAAAAAAAAAAAAAAAATTAAAATCCCCACGCCACTTTTTTTGCTTCTTTTTCTCTGTATCGAGCTTTGTTACACCTTTAATCGCCATTTTATGTCCATGCATGGCTATCTTCAACGGTTTCTTCCCTTTTTTGCTATATCCCCTAATTTTTTAGCAGTGTAGAATGAAAGGAGATATTAGGTTCTACGAAAGCTTAACAACTCAACGCAGTTCAGAAAAATAATGAATACCCTGTGAGCTAAAATACGATTAACCAATTTAAATAGAATGTTAATCATATGAGACTTGCTGAATAACTAAAACGTTTTATGGTTTTCATTGCGTGGTGTACAGTTTATAAACTTTGTAGGCAGTAATAAAAAGATGCCACATCTTCCCTGATCAGAGCCATTGCTTATGAAACTATTGACAGAGGATAGCCCAGTAACCTATGAACCCATGTTTTCATCGATGGATCCATGATTGAGTGAAGTACTGGAACTGTAGCAGGAGTCTATTGTAAACATTTTGCATTCTGTAAGGCAGTGAGATGAGATAGTACCAATTTTGATGGAGAAGTTGAGGCTATATTTATTGCTTTGAATCCATTACGCTCTGGGAAGAGTCATTTTCTCGGGCTCTCCAACAATAAAGTTTGCACTTCCGAACGAATTTATGAATGTAGTAAGATTTTCTGGCTGACTCAAGTGTCTTGCAGTGTATTCCTGATCATTGTGGCATCGATGGAAATGAAAGAGCCGATTTCCTGGCAAAGGAGGGAACGAGTATTCTACAAACCACTCATAACTCTATGACTTTTAATTCCGCAAAACTCCTAATTAAATTATAAATTAAGTAGAAGTTTGCCTCCTACCTATCCAATGAAGATAAGGGAAAGACCTGGGAGTGTCTCACTCGTTCAAATCCTCTCATTCCAGATTTTCCTCGTTCCGTAACCATTTCGTCTTTTGAATGGATACGATCGTTTGAATGCCCATCTTTTTTAAAATTGGATACCTCGGCGTATACTCTTTGAAACTCTAGACAGTCCATGGTGGCAGACCCTATTGAAGAATGCACTGCACTATTCATTTTATTACTCTTAAGTAATGAGAAGCAGATCGAGACAAATGGCCAAATGTCTAGCATTTGTACAAATCAATAGATAGGTACACTTTATTCATAGATAAATATGCATTATTTTTATAATACTAAAATATAAAACATTATACTCACATTATTATTTCCAGACAGTCAAATCCACATTTTTTAAAATTTTAAATGCATTTAATTTGGATGTATACATATTTTATAAAATGTATTTTTTAATAAAATTTTACTTAATAAAATGCATGGTTAACTGCTTAAGTTTTAAGTATTTTTTCCTGCTGATATTGTATATCCTTAGCTCATTTATAACAGTAGGAATTTAAATTGACTAGCTTTTTTCTTGGGAACTTAAGAAATGAACACGAAATGTATTGTACAAATGTGTTAAAGGTCTGAGTAGAGAGAAATATAGAAATCATTCTACGAACAGTTCTTGAGCAAAATGATTTTTTTTTAAAATTTAAAGCAGTTTATTGCTAGAATTAAGAATTAATTAAATGAAACGAAACTTCAAATGATCAAGCTTCGTTCATTATTAAAATTCGTTGAATGAAGGGTGATTTATTTATTGTGATGTTAACATAGTATTTATGTTCTTAAATTCCTAGTCTTGTTTAAAATACTTCGTATTGAATATAGATGTTCAAACAAAGATTCCCCCATTCCTTCACAATCTAAAATTACAAATACACAAAAATACGAATGGGAATATTTAGAAACATATGTTAAGTTGATAACTAACTACACCATATTACATTATATAATAATATTTAATTAGCTTCTGAGTGGGCAAATAAAAAGGCATTAAATTCTTATTTTATTATTTTTTTTTTCTTCAGAATTCTAAAATTATTACAATTTAAGGAATTTAAAGACAATATTTCCAAATGCGCATTCTATGATTTCATTCTCATACTTATTCATCAGACATTAGATAAGTTTCAATATAATAGTTTAACTTAAGTCGCATAGAATAATATTTCTGAGAGTTTGACTTTCTTCGAAGGGAAGTAAGTTTCTAAGCTTTTCTATCTAATCTAAACATGATCTGATTAGATCTGGTAATAATGATTTGGTGAAAGCCGAAAATGTGCAGTAAGGTAAGATTTATACTTAGGTTGACGCGCTTCTTCTCACTCAGGAGTGAAAGAAATTGATATAGATGAGTGCGTTTTCACCATACAGACAGAGTGCACAAAAAAAATCAATGTTTAACAAAAATGGAATTTGTGACCATGCCGATGTATTTTTGTTGGTGGAAAACTCTTCATTAGTACAAGAAATTTGTTAAAATATTTTTCAATTGAAATTATTTATTATATTCAAAACATTTCTCAATTCTGACTTATAAAGAGAATTTCTGAAGCATTAGTAAAAGTTAGAGTGTTCCAAGATGACTGAACGATACATTTCAAATATAAGCGATCATTACAAAATTCCTCAAACAGTGCGTAGAAGTATAGTATACATGAAATTAAAATACACCTAGTCACCTCACAGAAATTCAAGAACAAAAAGTATGAAGCAGAGAACAAAAAAACACAAGCATATATAACTCTACTTAAAAACACCTGTGCTACAAATCCTAGTGTTGGGACAGTTGAAATGTGTAAAATAGCTTGTTATGTTACTGAGTTATAACAGTATTATCACGCGGAAAACAAAAGAGAATAATTACACAAAGTAGAGGAAAAGCATGGTTTGCTTCCTGGACATAAAAAAAGGTTTACCTGTGAGTCATCACAATTGTTCATTTTATATTGAAGGGTGAAGTCGAAGTTTAGTAACACAATTTGATAATGCCATTTTTGTTGAACGCATCATTAATTGCACGCTGAATGTCATTGTGCGATAAATCTTAACAACTCAAAAAGAATTAATTATTTCAATGCTTTAAGCAAATAAAAAAATTGCTTAGTACAATCATAAAGATTTCAATGGAAAATGTTTGGGTTTTTCTCAACATCATTACACAAGCTTATCCAAATGACAAATTTAAGGAATATTTTGTCCAAACAAAAATCTGTTTGTAAATCTGCTTCAGAGTGTTTTCCAAGCAGGACAAATAAATTCTACTGAACGAGGGCCAACCCTTCCGTTGCAAACGTGTTAAGTTATTCCACATATTACATACGAAAACTATAGTAATCCCTTTTACTTTGCGATATACCATTGAGACATAGCCATCCTGCGATAGTTATGTCTAGTGGGATCCGCGTAAGCTAGAGGTGTGGGATTATCTAAAAGATGAGACATTTTGTGATTCTTAACACAACTTTTATTAAGAATAACTTAAATTACTTAATTCTAAATAACAACTTTCTTTAAGTGAGAATAAGCCACTAATTAAACTGAATATGCAAGTCAGATCGCACAACTAGATCACTTATCTTAATTATATTTAATTATCTGCCTAATCTAACTTCCTATACAACATATTACCTTTTATAGAGTCACCTTCCTTCCTTGGTTGAAAACACTCCTATTATGCTATTTGTAGGTGAGAATACTCAGGCCTTATTAATCCTTCTTATAATTAATATTATTAATGACGATGAGCGTATCCTTCTTC
>BMAV01001637.1:236793-253935 GCA_019973955.1 Trichonephila inaurata madagascariensis
CTCTTCTTGGTATTGGGTTGGAAAAGTTTTGCCATTAATCGTGGCCGTCAAAGAACTTAGGAGTTATGTTAGAAGAAGAACGCGAGAGACGTCACACCATTGTAACTTATTAATAAATAAATATTTCTTTCTGAATTTAATAATATTTCTTCCTGTCATTATTTCTTTACTCATACAAATTGAGGCTACACAATACCCTACAAATTTCACATTTACCAAAAAAAAATTTTTTCTTTATTTTCTGTGGCTCATATAATTGAGAAGCTAGCCTCCAAATTTCAAATATGTTAATAAATTAGTTCTTAAAATATTTGAAATTTTCTGAGCTATGGTTTTGTTTTCGGTTTCATTTAAAGCATTTTTCCACTCTTAAACTGAATTAATTACAAATATTTTTGAGCACAATCAATTCCTCTTTGTGTGAAATGTTTATTTATTTCAATTTTCATTATTAAAATCGTTTCCGCTTAATTATGTTTTGAGTTCTTTGATTTCACATAATTAATTAATTAAGATTTATTTCCAAGTCAATTTTTGTTTTATAAATAGTTTATAAAATTCATTCTTTATCATTAATTTTTTCCTGTTGAGAAAACGCCGTGGCCAAAACGTTCTCAGGTTGCTGTGTGTAAAATTATTTCGAAGAGATGGATCACTATTGAAAATGAAAATCAGTCCACAGCTGATACTGCAATTAGACATCCGAATTCAAGTATTGCAGATAAAACTGAATATTTCCTTGGTGTACCAAACCAAATTATACTAAACATATCGTAGTACTATATTTTAGTATTTTAAAATCGTACAACAAGAGCTAAACCTTCCTAAATTAACCGATTTAAAACTGAAAAAAATTAAATTTTTTGAACAAACCTGGCTATTTTTAGCTTAAGTTAGTATCATTATTATTTTTTACATAAGTGTTTTGTGTTTCAAAACTTTTGTGAAAAGATTAGGTTAGAGATTCAACTGAATAAACTATCATCGATACAAATGCTATCAATATTATGCAAAAATATATTTTGAGTTAAACAAATTAATTTCAGTCATATTTAATTAAAATAATATTTTAATGCAGAACACACACACACATACATTGGAAAATACCACATTAAAAATTAGAGCTTTACGGGCATTATAAGTTTATGATTTATGCTTTTACACAAACTTTAAATTCGTTTTTCTCAGACTTTCAATTTTGAAAAGATATAAGTGTTTTCTAATCCCTAAGGTTTTTTACAAGCTTTTATTTAACATGCAATGTAAAATGTTCGGGTGGAATCTTGCAACTCAATGTTGAAGCTGATGTCTTCAACCGATTGAACTGAAATTTTGTATGCACGTTTAGTTTGGATGACAATGCATGTTTTGACAATTTATATTCCAATATCACAATTAAATAAAAAGATATTAATTAAAAGCCTTTTAACCCTGTTAACTTTTTATTCTGAAAAGCAGCTTATCGGATTGAGCTTAAAGAAGTTCCGATTGTTCGACCTTTTTCAAAAAAAACATCTTATTCTTTCTATTAAGATACCCGACTACGTTGAAAACGTCATTTTTTTTTTCGGTCAAAAATCACATTTTCTTTTTATTTAATATTTTTAAAATTGAAACGATTATCTTTCTAAATCTGCCTTTGTTTTGTCTGTGCGATAATTAGAAAAAAAGTTACAGTTGTTTAAAATATTATCACAGCGGTGAAATCAAAACCGGAAGAGGTGAAATCGAAACCAGAAGTTGATTGCTTAACATGCTTTTTACCCATAATTTTTGCAATTTCAACCCATTATAATTTTAAAAACAATTTCTGACAATTTTTCAAAACTATTTTATTGATAAGCATCAATTTCAATCTTTTAATTGGACTTTTGCGATTAGCAACATCTGTTTCTTCTGACCTCACATGTTTTTGTTTTGATTTGAATCTTACGAATGTTGCTCCTAAATTTCTTCAAGAAACTGAACTTTTTCGTTTTAATTGTACAATTTTTAATCGTTAATTGTTTCTGAAAATTTTGCTTTTGTTGTTATCTACTTATAACGGGTAACAAATGGATTAAATTAACCTCTTGAAAACACAGCTATGCTGGTGACTGATTCACAAAAACAGCGGAAGTGTTGACTTGTAGTGTTCTTGACTTGGATGTGCTCAAACTTGTAATGAACAAAAACTGGAATAAGTAAAGGCAATTTCACAGAACAAAGAATGTTTTAGTGGAACATTAAGAGGTAATAGAATATTTTATTTAAATTGGGAAGTGTGTTTTCAAGTTTGTGTTTCTCCAATTGTTTTGAGAACAATCTGTACCTGCATGAAGATTATATGTTTGGACTGACTTCTAATGTGACTTCAAAATGCTCCAAGTGTACTTTTATTGTCCTTTTTTCAGCTACTGAAAAGCTAAAAAAGGCAAAGTGTTATTAATTTGCAACTTATTTGTGGAAGGTGAGTGATTGAAAGATGACATTCTTCGGTGAAAAAGCTATGTGCTAAGCTGAACTGGCCTTGTATGACAAAAGGAGCATTTAGACTTTGTGAAAGAAAGTCTTGGCTGCTGCTACACTAACGGCTAAAGATGCCATGAATGACATTGCTTTGGAAGAAAAGAGCATTATAAAATGTTCCAAAATGTCAGCTGAAGAATGTGGAATATCCGTTGACGGCAGACGCATTCATCGCTAAATGTGGTTTCTATAGAAACTTTATACATTAACTCTGGGAAATTCTAGATTTGGAAATGTTATCAAAGTTTTTTAGAATTCTATAAGTCCAGTCATACAAGCGTGTTCCTGCAATCGCCTGGGATTTACTGCAAATATGGAATCTCTATTGGTGTGTAGAAAATCTTTGTATGTTTTTGCACTACGAAATCTTAAAAATATGTATTTCTAGTGTGATGGTGATTCCAAGAATACCTTTCTGTTAAAGATGTGTATGGTGTCAACAATGTCATCAAATATGAGTGCATAAGATACTTCTAAGAAAGATTGAGTAGTCGGCAAAGAAAATTTTAAAAAAAAGCCAGAAAAACCTCGGTGAGAAGGGAAAACTTATCAATGTTATGTTTAATAAAATTCTAAAATGTTGTAGCAGTAATACCAATCACGTCAAAGCTATGCTAAGTACTAGAATAGCGGCATTTTTTCACTGTTGCTCCAGCAGGGAGAAATCCATATACGGTTCATGCTTGATTGGAGCTGAGAACTGGTGTGACTATCAGCGAGGAAACGACTGCGTAAAACAATAAACAGAAAAATGTGTAGGTTTTTCTGTGAAACTTTCAAATATTGTTTAACATGTGTACATGAAGCAGTGTGATAAGCAGTTATTATAAAATTGCCTCCACGGTAAGACACAAACACAAATGCATCATTTAACGCCTGTTTGTGGCAAATCGTTTCGAAAAAAATTTTATCGAGCTAAAAACATTTTCTTTGGGTACCCATATTGCAGTCATTATTTTTAAAAAAGCTTTTATTGATTTGTTAGGTATTTTGAAAGCATTTGGCATAAATTCAGGGAATTATAGACTGCGTGATGAGAGATTTGTTGACATCTTTCGAGTCGGTGACTCGAAACAACATTCTTTGCCTTTTTTAAAATCAACCAGAAAAAAAAAGGGGGCCCAAAGAAAGAAAAATTTTTAAAAAATACCAAAGAGTGGAATTGTTAAATATAAATCAGGAGAATTTTAGTAATATACTTGTCATATTTTGTTTTGAAATTGCTTTTATAAAGTTTAAATGCATTTTTCTCAAAACTATTTTTTTGTAAATTTTGTGATATTTCAAACATGATATCTAAAAAACTATTAGAAAATGAAATTTTACACAAATGTTATTCATTGTATTATCTAGAGGATGGCCTTCAAGCTAAGAAATTGAACAATTTTTAGTTATTTTATAGTTGTATTTTTTTCTGGAAGTTTCGATAATTTGATTGAATTTCCCAGTTCGCTAGCTCGACTGGCTATAACTTTTGATTCAAAAGAAATAATTTAACACTTGTAGGTCCTCCTCTAGAAATGTGTTTAAAAAATGTGTTGCAGCAATATTTTATGAAAAATATAAAATGTTTTAAAAAATAGATTAAAAAATTAAGTTTTTGCAAATTTTTATGTACATATATTATTTCTTACTGTATTTTCTATTATTGTGTATAGAAGTGAAACTAAAAATGTAAAAATATTAGGGATTTTTAGAAAACTTTAAAAAAAAGTCTCCGAACATAGTCGGATACCTTAAACTGATACAAAAAATAATTACATAATCGGAGAGATCATTTATTTCGCCACGATACGGTATAATTTTTTTAAAAAAATGATATTTTCTATTTTTTACGATTTTTTCTAAAATGAGTGAAAATTGAGGCGTTTTCAAGAAAAGGATTTCTAAATCATTCCGTATAAATTTCTTTTCGTGTTAATGAAGCGATATTCTGCACTAAGAGAGTTCAGGCTTTTCTCTTTTAGAATCAATCATTTAAAAAATAAAATACCGAAAAAATTTGATTTTTACAATTTTTCAAAAAATACTCAGTTTTAATAAAACATTTAAATACTTCGCCATTTTTAAAGATAATCGCACGAAGCATTTTTTTTCATTTGTAGAATACTGTTGTACAAATTCTGCACAAAGATTGAAAAAAATTGGTTTAAAGTTACGGATTTTAAAACCTTTTTTGTGTTTTTCGTTTTTAATATAGTATTATATTAAAAGCAAAAAAAAGAGAGAAAAAGTTTTAACATTTTGATTGATTTTGCTTTGCTCAATGTTGTTTTGGTCTTACAGCGTGTTTCCCCCCCCCATTATCCTCTTGTTGCGGCCCGAGTGAAATACCTATCACATGAACGTGGCCTGGCGGGAAAGAGAAGACAGAGTATCCCTGAGCAAGCTTGGACAAATAATTTTGCAACAATGATGTTTTGAATGAGATGAACAGACTGAGAAAACTGTCCAGCAAGAACTAAAAAGTAACAAATAAATTAAATGTAAGAAAAAAAAAAAACTTTTTTAAAAAAACAAGTTTTTATTTAAATGCTCTGAAAAGAATAAAATAAACTTTTCTTTTAAAACTTTTTTTGCTATCAACTTATAACGTCATTACACAATTTATGATATAAAAGCTTGTTATATATGAGATTTACCTGTGTAGATAAACAAGCAAATTAAATAACTTGATCTGATTGATTTTAATTTTTAAAATTTTCAAACCAAATAAATACGAGTACTTAAATCTCGCTACAAGATTTTATATCATAAATTGTGTAGTGAAGTTATAAGTTGATAGCAAAAAAAGTTTTAAAGGAAACGTTTATTTTATTATTTTCAGAGCATTTAAATAAAAGCTTGTTTTTAAAAAAGTTTTTTTTTAAATTAATTTCTGTTCATCATAGAGCCTTGAAATTCTTTGTATCTACTCCCAAACGTATGCTCTACAAAAGTTAGTATGGATTAGAGATCTCTAATTACTTTTTTAAAAAATGCTAAAGTTACTATTTTAAAAATGTTCGGGTTCTTTCCAGGTTTTTTTAGAAAAATGATCATGAAAAGTCAACAAGGGAACAGATTTTCAAATCCAGACTAACTTTTGTTCTCAATAATCTAAGAAAGATAAATAACTTAAAATTATACTAAAAAATTTTAAAAATTGAGTAATTTATGAAAGTTTGAAGAAACTTCAAAAATTCTGAATTTTTTAA
The DNA here is from genome assembly GCA_019973955.1 of Trichonephila inaurata madagascariensis. NCBI lineage: Eukaryota > Metazoa > Arthropoda > Arachnida > Araneae > Nephilidae > Trichonephila > Trichonephila inaurata. The sequence continues at coordinate 242,499 of BMAV01001637.1, forward strand.
AATTGTAAGACATTGGCTGGTCAAACTTACTTTTTACTTTCAGAAATAACTTAATTATGTAATTGAATAATAAAAAAAACATAAATTACTTTTATTTTTACTATCTCCAACTTTTTTTTTTTTTTTGAAAAAGGGTACTGTGTAGCCTTAAATTATAGTTTTTTCGATTAATAGATAGAAAGATAGATAGATATAGATAGATGTGGTATTTCAAAGTAATCACCGAGAAAATTTTGGGGAAAAAAAGTTTTTATTTATCTGGTGATCGATACATCTTTGTGGTGTGACAGATCAACGCCAAGTTAACCGAATTTTAACTGGATTGTATTCTTATTTCTAGAACTTTTTATCGTATGTTTCGATTAGACAGTACAGCGTATATGTGAAGACCGTAAAAATTAATGAGTTGCGATTGGAATTGCTATGTTTAGAATATCTTCTCTGAGAAATAATTAGCTGTTTCATTTGCGAATCGAAAATGTTATGAAAAATAAATGATAAATAGGAGAGATTGGGGTTTGGATATAAGTTAATTATAACAACATTTACCCCCACCCTCTATTTTAAGAAAGAATCCCTGACCTGGTTTTGCTCTCTGAAAAACTTAATCAGTTTTCAATATGTAAAAAATCGTACATAATATCGTATAGAGATACATATCACACACAGTATGTAAGATTTAAATAATAGAATAATAAAATCCAAATACATTAAAAGTAAACGGAATTATAACAATAAACAAAACGAAAATATTTTAAAATATTAATTGATATAAATGAAACACAACACACACAAGATGTATACTAAATCTAACTGGTTTCTAGGCCAGGAACTGCACGTTTCCTCCTCTACTTTCATAATATTAGGTTTATATTATGGCTAACATATCATTGATCTTTTTGTTGCATATATTGGGAAAGGCACTGAAGTGTCGCTGAACCTACCTAGAAACGAGTCGAACCTCCTCTGGCCTTGATAACGGCTGCCCATGACGAGGCAAAGATTCAACAAGTTTCTGGAAACGCCCCACAGAAATGACTTGCCAAATATTGGCAAAGCTGTTCATAATTCAGTAAGATTTAGAGTTCAATAGGATTTAAGTCTGGGCTTCTAGGCGGCCAATTTTCGGCAGAAAAGTCAGAAGAATGCTTATCCAACCAGGCCTTGCGAGAGGTACAGTTATTTTACTGTAAAACTTCATTACCGTGCGGATAACAGAACAGCATAAGCGGATGGAGGTTATAAACCCAGCAACTCTACGTGCCGAATTGCATTTAGGGAGGTTGGCGCACACACCAAAGATCCCAAACAGTGCCACGAAAAAATACCCCAGATCATGATTCAGCCACCATGCCCTTGTACAGTTTCAAACTAGTATGTAGGATCCCTGGCTTCATAAGTGGGACGCCATATTCTTACCCTCCCGTCGGCGTTAAGTAGTCGGAATCGTGACTCCCCACTCTATGCTACTCGTTTCTAGTCGTCTACACTCCAGTCTCTATACTCTCTTGCCCAGGAAAGATGTGCAGCCCGAAAACGAGCATTGAGCAATGGTACTCTCGTAGGTCGGCGGCTCACGAAATAAATACGGTTAAGCGAGCGTTGCACAGTCCATTTACTGACTGTACGACTGGCACCGTCATTGAATTGGGTAGTAATTTGAGCTAATATTTGGCTTTCCTGACTATAGACAATACGGCTGAACTGTCTCTCACCACGCACTGTCAAGGCTAATTGTCCTTTGCAGTTTGCCTGATCACTAGTTTTTTGTCCACCATCCATATATTCTTGACACACTATTGACACTGTTGGCCTTGAAAATCCTAGCTGCCAGACGATATCGGAAATTGAATGATCCATGCGTAGCGACCTACGATTTGAATGCAATTGAAGGTGGTTAAATCAGGCAGTTTACCCATACTGGAAATTCCAGCAACTAATTCAGAACAATCACAGTATGTGCTATATATGCATTTACCACAGCGCCCTCACTTGCGCATAAATGATGCGCAGGGCTACACAATTTGCATAGCCCTTGCTATCCCTAATTTAGTGACACTTCAGTGTATTATCATATCAAACAATAACAAAACTAAGATAAAAATGCATGATATCATAAAAATACTAAGATAATAAATGCGTATTAAAATTTGCTCTGGTCCCATTGATGTTAAATCTATTAGTGTATCATAAAATTTTACATGCATGAAATACACTGTGAAGATTTTAAAATGTCTTCACACTGTATTTCATTCATGTAGAATGGAATGATTACTATTATTAAAAATGTTTATCCCTTCTTATGTTTATAACGTTAATGTTTATAACGTCAACATACCAAATAAAATTCTGCTTTATACGCATTATGAGAGTTCTTATATTATATATTTGATTCGGAGAAGGTGGACTCATTTCCAGAAGGAAGGCTTTGATTATTTCTAGTATTTATTTTTCAACGGAAAATAAAAGTTGATATAAAAAAACACAATTTTCACATCTACTTAAAATATAAAATAAAAATATTTTGAATCTCTCGGGATTTTTTTAAATTTTTTTTCCTTTCATAGAAAAATTCTTCTCTTTCTCTTGAATATCACATTCAGTGACATAAATTGTATAATACTATTTCTTTTCAAACACTTATCAGTAAGAAATATGCGTGATTAAATCACAGATGTTTATGGATGTTAATATGAAAGTAATAATAGGTGTACAAATCTCTCAAAATATATAAACAAGTTTTTCCTCTTAATGATTCAAGACATCTATACAAAAGTGATAAGGATTGAATTTTCTTCTATTCACTGTATAAGTTCCAAAAATAAACTTCAAATTGTTAATTTAATTTAAATTTAGACAAGAAAAATTTCAAGAAACAGTGAAATCAGGTATGAGGCCACCATACCCAAACTCGCAGTTCCAAAATGAAGTGTGATTAAATTAAGTGCAATAAATTTATGATGAATAAAAAATTTAACAGTAGTCGAAAAAAGAATGTAATTTGACTTTCGTCTGGTTTCTGATCAAAACCAGAATCTTTTGTATTAGTACATTAAGTGTCCTTTCCTTGATAGCTAACATTAAAGCTTTAAATCTTAAAACACAAACAACTATCGTGTAAAATGCAAATTCGTGTATCAAATTAAAATAAAATAATTAATTACATTAAAATATTCCCAAAAATGTAATAAATACTGTTCACTTCCACAATATAAACAATATCACTTAGCATAAAATGTACTATACTAGCTGTATGGCCCGGCATTGCACGGGCTTTCTTGAGTTAAAAAATTTTATCTAAGGAAATTTCCCCTTCTCTCAATATCAGCATTTTCAGGGATGGGTTTGATTTCTGTATTAATATGCCATTAAAATGTTCTTTTTCAAAACTTCTTTGACTTCTTTTCCCCATCGTACGGGATTATTTTGCACCCGCTTAGCCCGGCGTCTCACGGGCTTTTATTGAGTGTAAAACTTAATCCCCATGTCAATTTCCTCTTTCTGTTATGATGCCAGCCTTTCTGTGTGAGTGTGTGCTCGTGTGATGTGAGTGATTCTATAATTATGTCATTGAAATTCCCTTTTTTTCCATTGATTTACCTTATCAGTCAGGTTTCTTTTCCCTCCTCTCAGCCCGGCGTTGCAAGAGTATTTTCGAATGCATAAGACATTTCCATGTAATTTCCCTTTTCCCTATTGGTGTATTTCTATACTAATGTCATTACAATTCCCTTTTTCGAAATTTCTTCCACTTCTCTTCATTGTCAGATAGGTTTATTTTCTATCTCATTAGACAGGCGTTATACGGGCTTTTCTGAGTGTAAAACTATTTTTCCCTCTTTTTCCATCTCAGAGAAAAGCCTTTTCTTCAAATTTCAATCAATGACTTACAAAAACAATACTACTTTAGTTAAAAAAATATTAGTTTCAAAGCAATAAAAAAAGAAAACGTTTATGTTGCTCAGAGTATTACAAAAATCTAAGTGCATTAAATATTTTTTAACAATAGTTTCTTTCTAAGAATCTAAAATAATAAAATATATTTCATATATTCATTTATCTATCAATCGTTACAAATAGTTAGCTTAAAAATGCATTTAAAAACTAATGTAGTTTTATACAAAATAAAAGACAATGCACTGTTTTATTAGTAAATAATTAATTTAGTAATGGAATAATAGAAAATATTACTTTAGATTTTTAAAAAATACATTCATTTAAATCCATTATCGTTAAATAATTAATTAAAAAAATTTTACCATTATCTATTGAAACGAAAGATTACTTCTGGACGTTTGAAGGCTTTATTAAAAATATGTAAATATAAAAAAAGAACTTGGGGAGGGGGGACACCAAGAGATTTGCTTACATTGACTGAAAAAACATTAAAAATGTAAGTAATAATATCTGAGGAAAAATATCTCAGCATTTTATTTTTTTCACAGTTTTGCAGTTAATCATTTTTTAAGAGTAAAGAAGAGTCTCATTTATGATTTACTCTCATTATTTTAAAATCTCATCTCACATTCATTATTTTATACATATATCACTATAAACACTCACAGAATTTAAAATAAAAAAATGGATTTGAAATCTTCATTATATATATTTACATTCATTATATATATTTACATTCATTATATAAGAAAATCATTCCAAATGATAGAAACATTTCAATATTTGGTTCTTTCAATTGTTTCTTTCCATATTTCATAATTTAGGAGAATCTTTGATAAACGGAAGAATTTTTTATGGAAAAAAGTACTACAAGAAACAAACGTAATCGTTATTTTATAAGAATAATTTTCTTCTTGGAATTTTAAATTATAAAATGGATTAGAAAAAAAATGTTAATTTTCTAATTAATTGTGACATACCATTTTCTTAAAAATTGACATTGAAACAAAAACCTAGTTTATTGAAATAAATAAATCAAAATAAAAGCACAGGGGGCAAAAAGAGGGGGGAAGTTAGGTTGCCGAATTTGTCTTTCCATGCGTGCCTTATAAGTCCTCAAAATCTTCAATTCGTGATAGGTTTATCACTGTATTAGAAAGTAGGCAATCTGTAAAGCATATGTTTCAATTTTGACGATGACACTTTGTTTGGTAGCTATCAATTGTGAACGTTTTCAATGAATTTAAGAAAATGGAGAAAAGCGGTCATCTTTCTGTAACACAATACTTTTATTTGAAAGGCCACAGCCCAATCAATATAAAAACTCAACTGGATTCTTCTCTAAGTGGGAGTCTACTCCTTCGTTTACCACAGTAAAATATTGGAAAGCACAGTTTAAACGAGAGGGCGTAAGAGCTGCCAAGACCAGCATCGCTGTGGTTAACCAAATGAAGTGCCGACTCCAGAAAGGGTGAAGAAAATACACGAAGCGCGCGATGATAGTCGACTGAATGTGTGCTGAATGTGTGCAGACATTTCAAAATGTGTGGTTATTATCTGAAAATTTGGACATGAGAAAGTGACACGTTTGCTCACACTTCGAGCAAAAACAATGTCATGAAGATTCTCAAAGCATTCGTTTCATAACCATGGAGGTTCATCACTTTGCACATCGGAGACAAAAGAACAATTAAAACAATGAACTGAAAAGGGAGAACCGGCTCCAAAGAACATGAAGACTGTTCCATTTTCAGACAAGGTCATGGAGTCTTTTTTTGTTTTGTTTTGTTTTTTGGAATGTGTGTGGGAAATTTTCATCTTGAAAAATGAAAAACTATCAACGGCAAGTATTGCGTGAACTTACTGCAGATTTGAGAGAAGAATTCAAGCAAAAACGGCTGCATGTGGCTAAGAAAAAATTGTTTCATCAAGATAATGCAACTGCTCAGAAATCCGTAATTGAAATGGCCAAAATTTATGAACTAAAGTTTGAATTGCTACTTTGCACCCTATTTGCCAGATTTAACCCCCTCAGATTATTTTCTATTTCCAAACTTGAAGAAATGGCTCAGTGGTCAAAGATTTTCCAACGATGAAGAAGTGATGTCGGTGGCTAACGACTATTTTGAGATGCAAGAGAATCACAAAGAATTTAAAGTATTCTTATATAAACATAATCGCGTACGATATCTTTCCACCAGAAACAAGCTCCGTGTATCAAAGACATATAAGTTAGGATCTTCCGGTTGCAGCTTCGTGTAAAAACCAAACCTCTGAAAATTCAGCCCTCTTTTTGTCCTCGTCATGTTGTAATGAGCGTTACATATTTCTATTTTGTTTTCTATGTTTGTGCCGTAAGTAAACGTCGTCTAGATGTTTATTGCGTTTGTATCTAAATTTAAATTAAGTGGATTACCCCTCTACAAGATTGTCTCATCAATAAAACCCATATTACATCAAACATCTAAAATAGGCTTAAGGTATCCGACTACGTTCGGAACCGAAATTTTAAAAAAGCGCATAAATTGATAATTTTCAAGATATTTAGTATCACTTAGATTGGAATACATGTATAAAATTATTTTAAGAACATTGTGACAAAAAACACATATTTAAATACAGTATTTCGGCAAAAAATTAACTTAGAATAACCTTTTTTTCAAAATGTTTTCCTTTTGTGAAAAATGGTTCTATTATAATAATACTTTACTTGTATACAGCTCAGGCTTCTGTACAGAAGCTCAACTATGTGTGACTTTTGAAAAATTCACATTATTTTCAGAGTTACACCCAATTGAAATAATTATCGGCGTTTTTTTCTTAAAATTTGTCCCTTCTGTTGTAAAACATGGATAAACCCACTTCTAAATTATATATTTCAAAAATTCTAGTTGAGCCTCTGTACAAAGGTCTAAGCTATATACAGGCAAAATATTATTATAATAAAAACATTTTTCGCAAAAGGAGAATATTTTAAAAAATTGATCATTCTATGCTCATTTTTTGTCAAAATATTATACTTAAATATTTTTTTATTGTAATACTATTCTTAAAACAATTTTATATACATTTTCTAATCTAAGTGACACTAAATATCATAAATATTATCCATTTATACGCTTTTGCAAAATCACGGTTTGGAACGTAGTCGGATACCGTAAATTTAAAGAAATTTTTTTTTACAATGGCCTCAATCTTTTCATATATACTCATGGACAAAAAAATTAGCGCACCCTGAAATAAATGTGGGATCTTAACGAATCTTGGCATGAAGGTACATTTTGTGGAGATACCCAAATGAGATTAGAAATGCAGCGTGATTGCGCATTACGTATAGCCGGTAGAGGGCGTTTAACGTAGTTCTCCGTGGAGTATAAAACTTGTAACTAAAGCTTGTTCGAGTGTGTTGAATTGTTCACAAAGGAAGAGCTGAGGTAGACACGCCATTACGCCGTTTTCGAAGGCAATATGAGCAGCTGTCACAGTTTGAGAGGGGAAGAATCATCGGCATGATGGAAGCTGGGTGGTCAGCTAGGCGAGTTGTGCGACAATTAGGCCGCTCTGATTATGTTGTGAGAAAATGTTGCGACCAGTGGATCCGAGAGATGCCATTTACACGAAGGCCTGGCTCAGGACGCCCTCGGCAGACCAGTCGTCCAGAAGACCACCATATCGTAAGAAATGCACAGGCAGCACCCGTACTAAGGTGTTTTCGAACCATACGAAGACGCCTGGCTGAAGGACATATGGGATCGAGGCGCCCATTACGCGTGCTGCCCTTGACGCCCGACTATCGACGCCTCCGTTAGGAGTGGAGCTGTGCAAGAGGAAACTTGACTGCAGCGGAATGGAACCAGGGCGTCTTTAGAGAAGAATCCAGATTCATTCTCAGCAGTGATGACAATCGTGTTCGTGTGTAGAGCCCTGTGGTGAACACCTCAATCCTGTCTTTGCATTACAGCGACACACCGCTCCTACAGCTGGTGTGATGGTATGGGTTGCCATTGCCTACAATACATGGTCACCCTTAGTATTGATCCGTATTACTATAACAGTTCGGCGGTATGTTCATGACATTCTGCAAATACATGTTTTGCCACTAATGCAACGGCTCCCAGGAGCCATTTTTCAACAAGACAATGCTCGGTCTCCCACGGCAAGGAAGCCACAAGACTGTCTCCGCACAGTTACTACCCTTCCATGACATGCTTGATCCCCAGATTTGTCTCCAATCGAGCATATCTGGGCTCAATTGGGATGGCGAGTTGGGCATCCCACGAGTTTGAACGAACTAAAGGCAAGGTTACAGCAAATCTGGAACGAAATGTCTTAAGACATCATAGAAAACTTGTACGACTCAATGCCCGATCGTATCGCATCGTGCATTTACGCCACACACACAGAGAGGGTTCAACAGGGTTTTAAATCCTCCGTTCCTTTGCCTTTTTCTCTGAAATAAATTATCCTTTTTTCTTTGATTTTCTATTCATTTACTTATATCAAAGTAATTACGTATGTAAAATTTCGTTTCATTTTGACAACTCCTTAGTGCGCTAATTTTTTTGTCAATGAGTGTATATATGTTACCGTTAAAGAGTATAATTCAGTTATTTCATAGAATAACTAGGTATTTCATAGAATAACTAGACGAGTCAGTTAAAGTGTATAATAGATGAACAATTTCATACTTACACTTAGTTATTCTGTGAAATAACTAGATATTCCATAAAATAACTAAGAATAGACCTTTAAAGTGATAAATAAACAAGTTCAAAGATGCTTTATAAATATTAAAATATTAGGTAAACTTTTTAAAACAAAAATTTAAGATAATATTTATTAAAATTTTACGAGATCTCTTTATTTTACTTTTCAGTATTTATTAGAGCAAGAATTGCTGTTATGACACTTTGGATTGAACTGCTTATAATTTTTGAAACACGCACATTGTTTAGTATTACACATTTTTTTACACGAGCACTTTTTAAATCCTTATCCAGTACCGCAACTTTGAGCTGTTGCAACAGATCAAAGCGTTGTGTGAATATTTGGAACTTCTTCAACGTAAATTAATTTTTGCTGACATATACTGAATTGATATCTAGAGTAAAATTGTTTTATTCGGCCATCTCGAGTTCCTAATCAAAAAAATTCTTCCCAAAGCAGCTAGAAATGATTCAAAGAACATTCGAGTGCCGTATATTTCACACTTAAAAGATCAAGTAATTGTTATTCTATAGAACAGTGGTCCCCAAACCCCGGTCCGCGGACTGGTACTAGTCCGTGGACCAAATAGTCCCGTTCCACAAAAGGAATATTAAAGTATTTTCATTTTATATACTGTGGTGTATTTCTTTAGGGTTTTATGGTAATCATTTTATATACCATGTTAAATCAATTATTACTAATTTCTTGGTGTAACTGTATTTTATTCTGAAGGCATGTTTAAATACAATTAAACTAAAATTATTAAATAAAGGCAATCTAAAATATAAACAATCAACGTCCCCCTCCTTCAGTAGGCCCCGGTGAAATTATCAAATGTTGATAGGTCCGCGGCGATAGAAAGGTTGTGGAGCACTGCTATAAAATACCTAGTTAAATAGTAGAATTCAATAATTTTATATACTTTAACTGACTGATCTAGTTATTTCATGAAATACTTAGTTATTCTATGAAATAGCGAATATACGCTTTAACGGTAACGTACATATAAAGACGAGAGACTTGTTTGGTGGCAGAATGCTCATTAATCTAATGTAAAACTATGCATAACCATATAAAAGGTTTTCTTTGGATATCCAGCTTCATAACTAAAAATTCGCTTTATGTTGATCGAATTATTTTGACTTTTCAGTAGTTTTCTTCTTAAAAATTAACGATTGTGAAGTGAGTGTTTACCACACTCATCTTAAGCAACGCTTATGGGTAAGCGTTACCTTGCATTCATGTAGCCACGTGGAATGTTGTGTTAGCTAAAACTCTAGATGGAAGTAAAGCATTCGAACTATTCTATTCTAGTTACTTGCTTTTCCGGTAATTGCGGCTGTTCGCTTCTCTCAGCCCAATGGAAAGAAGCAAGTTATACTTTTTTTTTAAATTACATTTTTTGTTGTGTTCGTTATTTCATATCAGAACTTTCGATTTATAATATTTAAAATATATTTCTTCTAAAAAGTGGATGTTTACTATTTATTTATCGAAATAGATGGATAGTGAAACAAGTAAACCAGCCACACCGTGCTGTGTTTCTGTGACAAACGGGGTTCACCTTGGGGCTGAAGGATTTTATCAAACTTTGGCATTTGGGCTTCCCCAAAACAAACTTAAAAAATGAGACAAACACATTTCATTTGCATGTGGATCGAATTTTTGTTCTGGCACAAATCATCAAGTTTCCATGCAATGAATCTTTGAGTCAGCGGATTTACACACAAACACACTTTTCGGATCAGAGACTTTATTTTCTTCATAGTTGCCTGCATTCGAACAATCTTAAGATGAAGTTTCGTAGTCATGCTTTCATTTTTAATATCAGCTAAATGTTTTTTTTTTTTTGCTTTCAAATTGAATATAATATAAATACCGTTTTTTGAAATGCAATAACCGAGACTTTTACACTGTTTGATAATTGGTTGATACGAATATTTCTCCTTGGAAAGCACAGTTACGTAACCTTCAAACCATCTTTCAATTTTAGGAGACGTTTTCAAAATGAATCTTTTATTTTACATTCCAACTAAAATAAAACATTAGCAGACAATTATTCTGAAATTACCATGGCTTTATCTTAAAATGAAAAGTAGAAAAAAAAATTAAAAAATCGTTTCCATGAAGTGTGAACGATATTCTGTATTTCTATATATGACAGAGTTGTTAAATTATTTTTATACTTGCTTAGCATTTTAAGTTTAAGATTTCAATTTTATCTCTTAAGAACTATACACATGAAATAACAATACATCTTTTTGAAATATATAATTTACAGCATAGAATATATAAATATATATAGAGAGATATATGCTATAATTTGCAACTTTTATTAACTTTTATTTCCATACTTTTTCTACTTTCGTTAAGTGCCACATTTCAGCCCTTCACATGATTTAAATCTGCATTAGGGTCCAGAATCTGGCAATAAATTATTTATTGCACTCAGATTTAGTGCGGGCTCTGCACTTTTAAGTGCAATTTTTAGGCAAGTTACCTCTATCTTGCAATGGATTTAGATATTCCTATCCATTACTTTCAATAGGTTTTTGCTCAGTATTATTTACATAAAGAGGGAAGGTTGGCTGGCTAAAAAACATGTTCAACCCCACTTTTATATAAATTATTTTATACATTAGCTGTCCTAAGTCAGCAGTGTTTATAATACTGCAGCATCCATTTTATAATTTTTTAATCTCGGTTACTCATATGTCCTTCATCGTGTGATTTTCCTACTGTCTATGTAGTTTTCGAATGTGATTGTTGGATGTTATCTCTTGTTTGTAGAGAATAAGCCTATATATATATATATATATATATATATATTATT
>BMAV01001637.1:256292-281173 GCA_019973955.1 Trichonephila inaurata madagascariensis
AAAAAAAAAAAAAAAAAAAAAAAAAAAAAAAAAAAAAACCTAATTTAAAGTTCAAAAGTTTTTGAATACACACACACAATGGCTAATAAAGTTATTAAAATTTAAATATATTTTATATTTATCGCTTACTAATACATTATTACGATAAATATAGTTAAAAATAATATTTCTATACATAGAAATTAATAAATTAAGAGTTCCAATATTGCAATTAAGTATGTTAAAATTAAAAGCATCTTTTTTTTTTCATAAATATTACTAATTTGTAATCCTTAATATACAATGATACATCCAAGTAATTAGTTTTAATTGGATTATTATTAATTTTAACTAGGATTAAGTAATCAGGATAAAAGTTAATATTGGGGCTAAATTTATTATTTTTACTGAAAACAATTAGATCATCTATATATCTAAAAATGCAATAATCATCATTAATAATGTATTTATTTTCATAAAAGCATAAATATAAATTAGCCATAGTATTGCTAGCAGGGGCCACCTTGAAGCAAACCTGTAATTTGTTTATTTAATGAACCATTAAAATTAATCTAATTTTTTTGAGACTGAATCTATGAGAGTTTTAAATTTGTGAAAATAAATCGTAAGATTATAATTACTGTGGTTTTTTCTAAAATTACCTTAATAATAGCATTGATATCAATGAAATTGAAAAGATATTCAGAATCAAAACTATTAACTGAATAAATATATTTTTTTAAAAAAATTATATATTTGCTATTTTCAATTTTAGCTTTATTACATTGCTTATTGATGAAGTTTTGTATAATATTAGGGAGCATTTTACCTTCAGTAGTGATATATGTTTTAAAATCTTTAGGTACTGTTCGAAACTTAACAAGATTTTTACGGAATTTATGTGTTAAAAATATGTATGTAAATTTAACCTTAGGAATGCAAAAAACAAATCTTATATATAGCAATAATTCGATTACTAATTTCTTTATGTGACAAGTCCAATTTTTTAAAAGATTCATTGTTCAAAAAGTGTTCATTAAGCATATTATTATAAGAATATTTACAGATTACAGCATAGTATCTCCAAGCACTTTATCAATGAAAGCAATAATACAATTTTGTTGTAATTCATATATTTTCTGTTTTACATCTTTATAAGTAAATACAGAGTTAGAATGGTAATTAAATTTCATGAAATCCTTTAATACATTGTACTTAAATTCATCAAATGCCTCTATGGGAAATCCATATTTAACTGTAGATTTTGTAACAAAATTATTTATACCTTTATTAATTTGTTTTTAACAGTATTGTTGCTATTAAAAATAGTTAATCTAAAACAAGTCCCTTTACTCATGTGTGATATCTTAAAATTTTACCCTTGATTATATTTAAGTCGCCTGTAACTATATATTTATGATAACCATCAATAAAATCATGATAGATTTTACATTTAAAAAGTTTATGTTAAAAGAAGGTGAACTATTATTGTAATTAAAGATAAATCTGCCCATAATTTTACTATAATATTATTTAAAGGCTTTTTTAACAACTAGACTACCAACAGGAAAAAGTGACAAATGTTTATTAATTACATTAAAAAAATTATCCGTATCAAAAGTTTTATTCATTAGTAATAAAGTGCAGTAGTCTGTAATAGATTCAATAATTTTATCAATATTTATATTGAATTGTTTAACTAAAAAACTAATTATATCTTTAATGGTGTGTACTGCATGACACACCTTTAAGCAATCATTAATTAAGATTTCATTTAAGATTACAATTTTCTTTTTATTAAGATCAAACATGAAATATTTGATCTTCTTGATATTAATGTTTATTTCAAAATTATCAATAAAAACTTCAATATTATCAGTTAAAGATTTTTTATCTCTATTTTTTCATTTAGATCTTTTGCTTCTAGAATTTCTTTTAGAATTATTATCTAAATTGGGAACATTATAAAAAAAAAATTCTTTATTATTACTCTGTAACATAATTTGCAATCTGTTTTTAGCAAAGTATATAACATTAAGAACACACACACATATATATATATATATATATATATATATATATATATATATATATATATATTGTATTAAAACTCCAAATAAAGGGATTTTCCCACCATAATATGTGCTTAGTATTTGGTATAATTTAAATAATTGACAATTCAGCATTTTTAAATTCCTGCAAGTGAAAGAATCTGAGTTCAATTTTATTAGAATTATTGGAATTACTGAAGTTTTTAGCATCATGTCTAAGTTGATTAATCCTAATGTTAATAGTATCCGAAGTTTGTCCAATATATTTCTACTGACAAACTTTACAATTTAAAAGGTAAAAAGAATTAAAAGTTTTACATAGGTTAAATTAAGATTCACAATCCTATTGATCACGGTACTAGAGAAGGGCATCGTACTGCATCTGCTGGTAGATATTTTATCTTCAGTTGGTACCACAGTGACACAACGAACTGATAGAAAGAACAGCTCTGAGCCAGGTGCCTTGTTGCTTATATTTCAAGAACTCCAAGCCAATGCCGTTTACGACGGCAGTGGTGTCCAACCAGAGCTCATTGGAGTCCGGAGTGGAGATCTGTGGGGTTTTTTCTGATGAAAGCAGGTTCTTCCTTACTGCCAGTGATGGCAGTGTGTTGATCAGAAGAAGGCTAGGGAAAAGCTTGCTTCAAAACCGTGTACAGCCTATACATTCTTGAGCTATAACTGAAGTTATGGTTTGGGGAGCAATTTCCTATGACAGCAGCAGAACTCTCGTGGTTATCCCAAACACAATGAGTGCCAATTGTACGTCAGCCTGGAAATTCAGCCTACAGTATTGCCGTTCATGAACAACATTCAAGGGAGAGTTTCCCAGTAGAATAACGCTCGACCTCACACCGCTGTTGTAACGCAACGTGGACGACAAAGTTTTGGCACAATACTTTGGCCTGCAAGATCAGCAGATCTGTCTCCAATTGAGCACGTATTGGACATCATTGGATGAAAATTCTAGCATCCTTTATAAATAGCACTGACCGTCTCAGTATTAACACAACAAGTACAACAGGCATGGAACTCCATACCAAAAAGTGACATTCTGCACCTGTATGGCACAATGCATCCACGCTTGTAGGCCTGCATTTAGAATTCTGGAAGTTACACCAGCTTTTAATGCAACAGCATTTCGCATTGGAAATGAATTTTCTTGAACTTAAATTAACCTGTGATCTTGAAAATCTAATCAATTTGTTAATACGGTAGCGTTCGTGCTTGGCACAGAGTTACCCCGGTCAAGAAATCATTAATTCTGTAGATTTTTTTTCAATTCCTACTATTAGCTCACAATCTCTATATATTTATTTATATATTTAGTTATTTATCTGGGTGGAATTTTCAATCATTAATAAAATACATTTTAAAGAGCTCAATTGAGCTGAAATTTTATATACAGGTTTATTTTGGATGACAATACAATAATATAAAAATAATTAATAAAAATTTATTGATTAAAACTAATTATTTAAGGAATTACAAATACAACCACGTTGGCATCATTTTTGGTGACTTAGCGACTCTTTTCGCGACTTGTGTCAAAACTTGAAAAGGTTTTTTTCTCACGTGTTAAAGTATTCAGTTGAACTGAAATTTATATTGGATGACAATACAATAATATAATAATAATTAATAAAAATTAATTGATTAAAAATAATTATTTAAATAATTACAAATACAACCACGTTGGTATCATTTTTGGTGACTTAGTGACCCTTTTGGCGGCTTGTGTCAAAACTTGAAAAGGTTTTTTTCTCACGTGTTAAAGTATTCAGTTGAAATGAAATTTATATACACGATTGTTTTGGATGACAATGTGATACTTTAATGATAATTAATAAAAATTAATGACTTAAGGCGACATGGTAGCATCTTTAAAATTTCTTTTTATTTTTAATATTTGATATTTGGTTTTAATTGTATTTTATAAAGGTTATTATTTAATAATAAAATTCAATACAAAAATTTTTTAATTTGTTGCAAAATGTTTGTAAAATTTAAAGTTTTTAAATTTTTTTAAACATTTTTTAAACCCCTAAGGCTTTTTTAAATATGTTTCTTTTCTTTCAAAAATTTTTTTCCAAGTACCTTATAATATACTACATAAATTTGTGCATGGGGTTTTTTCTGCTACTGCTCTTTAATTTTTTATTAATTTTTTTATAGTTAAACTTACAAAAATTCTTGAAAAAACATTAATTTTGATTTTGAAATTTTTTAGAAAAAGTACTAAACATGTTAGAGCTAATTCAATGCACAGTTTTACAAAACATACATTTCAGAACATGTATAAAAAGTTTCAAACTCTTACTTCAATTATCAAAAAAGCCTTAGGGTTTTGAATAACAGTGAATGTACAAAAATTCAACATGGAGAAAAATGAGTTTAAAGTTTTCATTTCTTAAATAGCATGATAAAAAATTCCTCCAATAATCTGAAACTTTTATGTAATGTTAATTAGTTTGTTTCAAACTGCTTACCACAAATTGTTTTAAAAATTTACAAGAATAAAAGAATATACTTGTATAATGAATATATAATCAAAAAGGTCAATATTTCATAAAACATTATCTTAACAATTTTTTAAAAAATTACACACACATTTTAGAGTTTATTCCATGCACAGTTCTATACTACTATAATAAACAACATGTACACAAATATTCATACTCTTTTTTTCCATAATTTTAAAAGCCTTAATATATTCACAAAATCCATAGGCTCTTCCAAAATTTACTCGCAAAGAAGCATTTTTGCTTATTACATAGAGTATTTTTAAAAAGATTTGTTAATGCATTTTTATCAATAATGACGTATGTTGGAGATCTGGATATACCAGTATATTTTTCATCCAAACGAGAAAAAGGATTGCTTTCTTCTTCAAGTTTTGCACACCTCAAGTTAGTGTTTTGAGAAACTTCTGAACTTGTCTTAGCATCTGAAAACCACCTCTTCAAAGCTTTCGTTGTGGCAGATTTAGTCCTTTTTTTAGGCTTAGGCATGTTAACTTTTAAACTTTTTGGAGAAATCACCAAATTCCTTGTCGTAAAGCAACTTTTCTTGCTCTTCAGAACACAGAGTACAAAAATATAGTTAAATTTGTAGGAACAGAGCTTCAAAGAAAAGGCAGTAGAATAACTCTCATATAATCAAAACAAAACAATTATTTCATTTCAGTTTAAACACTAATCAGCGTGGAGTAAAAAAAAAAATTAGTTCCTTATTTATCAGGCTCTTTTCTAGCAGACGATCTGAAAAGTGGGCGTGGCAGCTTTGTTTAGTCTACTGACATGCAGCAAAAATGGATAAATAACTGAATAAAAAATATAGATACAACTCTGAAATTTTGCAGGCACATTAAGAAGGATTAAAAGCATCATATAAGCCAATAAAAAAAAATCGATAGTTTGATGATTTTTAGGGTACCATATCGCCTTAATGTTGTGATTCTGTCATATGTATATACATATTTATATTAATTGTAACTATTTAATAAAAAGTAGCTAAAAAATAAAATTTTTCTTTGTTGATCTAAGTAGGAATTGACTTAATTTTTTTTTTATATATTACTTGTTTTATTACCAATGACCTTGTTAGTATCCACCTATATGACGGTCTTCATGGGAACTAAAAATGCATTTGTCACTTATACTTCCTTTATTAGTGGCAAACGTTTCATTACAGTCTTAAGATACTTGTTTTGACTGAGTGTCCCGTGCGGCCACTTTTGTTTCAAAATACTTTCTATAAACAAGCTACATTTTTCACTTCTGAACAAGTTAGTGGCTTTGATTGCTGAGTTGTTCTACTTATTATTGTTTATAAATTTAAATGAGCAGAATACAAAAAAAAAAAAAAAAAAAAAAAAAAAAATTGGGCATCTGTGATCTGTATTGAAGGAAGTTGAAATTGATCAAGAAAGGGAAGAACCTCCTGAAATATTTCATATTAATCGTGAATGTGAAAGAAAATTTTAGAAAAGCGATGAACAGGCAATGTTTGAGTTGAAAGGAAAATTTTCAAATGCTACATAAAGAACTGCATCAAGGAAAATATGAAACCCTAAGGATACCACAAGATACTCTTTGCCCTGTTAAAAAGACACAAGAAAGAAAAAGTTCAACATGGTGTTTGTCGGCCTTCAGAGGAAAATGAAACTACAATAACTTGAACAAAATATATGACAGAGTCTGTAATATGATAAAAATATGTCTGTAAATAACATTCATGTAATGTTAGCGGAAAGTGTGTGGGATCTGTGTTCTTTATTAAACTCCTGCACATTTAAAACTTCTTGGTCCAGTTTGATTGATATTTTTTCTCAAATTATCAAAGAAGAATGGAGAAGTTCTTAAAAGTAAGTTAGTATACTTTCTCTTAGATAAATTATTGACTTGAATAACAATTTTTGCCGTGTACAATAAAAATAATTATTAAAAAAGGATTGATGTGACTCAATCACCCAGCGTGACCATTAACGTTAGTATCGAGTGCACGCCTTCTACCGGGTTAACTAGACCATTGCATTGCCCAAACTTCATTACTCTTCAACAATTTTTTCTTGGTGTTATGTTGTTTTTCAAGTCAGTATATGTCAATATACACACTATGACAAAAAAATTAGCGCACCAAGAAGGAGTCGCCATAATGAAAAGAAATTTCCCATACGTAATTATTTTGATATAAGTAAATGATTAGAAAATCAAAGAAAAATGATCAGTTATTTCAGAGAAAAGGCAAAAGAACGGAGGATTTAAAACCCTATTATAAACCCCCTCTGTGGCGCGAATGCAAAATGCGATACGATCGCCCATTAAGGCTTACAAGTTCTGTATGTGATGTCTTGAGACATTTCATTCCATATTTGCTGTATCTTACCTCTAGTTAGTTCAAACTCGTAGGAAGCACAACTCGACGTCCCAAATGATTCCAGATATACTCGATTGGAGATAAATCTGGAGATCAAGGATTCAAAGGAAATGTAGTAACAGTGCGAAGAAAGTCTTGTGACAACCTCTCCGTGTGAGGCCGAGCATTGTCTGGTTGACAAATGGCTCCTGAGAGCCGTTGCATGAGTGGCAACACATGTCTTTGCAGGATGTCATGGACATACCTCTGAGTTGTCATGGGTCTACAGATCAATACTAGGGGTGACCATGTATTGTAGGGAATGGCAAACCATACCATCACACCAGCTGTGGGAGCGGTGTGTCGCTGTAAAGCAAAGGCAGGATTGAGGCGTTCACCACGGGGTCTCCACACACGAACACGATTATCATCCCTGCTTAGACTGAATCTAGATTCGTCGCTAACCCGCGATCACTTGCGCGGGGTGTTCTGTACACCCCAGTAACAAGAAAAGCCTCCTACAATTCTAAAAATAATGCGCAGAGCCACGATTTTTTCTGTAGCTGCCCATTTTAGGTCATTGAACCTTCAGACCTGATGTAATTAATCTCGCTAGGACGATTGGAATGTAACAACCTTCAAAAGTTTATTTGGGGTGCTGAGAACACCCCGCGAGTTATTGAGTTATATTTTCGTACTCGAAGCATCTACGGAAAAGTACGTTTTACTCTTTCCGTTTCCGTTTTTTTTTTTTTTTTTTTCAAATATATTAATATGCACGAATATTTTCTTTAAAATTTCAATAAATGAGGCATAAAAATAATATAATTCTATAAAATATTTGTAAAATACAATTTTTCTTAAAAAAATTTCAAAACGTTTTCTAGAAATTATGACAAAAACTCCATGAGAAAGGGAGAAATAGCGACTTTGTCGTCTATTAGATACTATATCAACAGATTGACAAAATGAACTAAGTAAATTCGATAACTGCGTGATTTCGTAACCAAAGTTGGAGAGATGAAACTTGAAATCATAAATTTTTATAATACAGGTGGTGTTGATACCACTGATGAAATGTGCAGTATATATTATGTATCGCGAATATGTAACCTTTGGCCATTGCGAATATTTTATCATCTACTTAATACTGCAGGAATTAATGCTTCCTTTGTCTATCATTCGGTTCTTCGTGAAAATAAATGAGACATTCAGTATTATTAGAGGAGATTAGAATGGATCTTGTGCAGCCACAGTGGGATATGAGATCGGATTTCCCAAACCTTAACAAAACACTCAAAAGAAACTTTACCGACACAGAATATATTAAAAAGAGCATTAATCCCCCTAAAAAAGGGGTGTTACACTGCTTGTCCACGGGTAAAAGATGTAAAAATTATTTGTTTTTGTCTTCAATGTAAGAAAAATATGTGCTTAAAGCATATGAATACAGTCTGCTCTGAATGTTTGAAAAATGATTAAAATATTATTTTTCTACTTTTTACTATCCTTATCATTAATTATAAAGTATATTTATTACTGGTATATACGTTTTACTTGTGGTTTATGAAAAAAATATAAAATTGTGTACTTCAAAATGAAAATTTTGTAGGTTTAGTTTAAATTAATGCTAGTCTCATTTGAATGCAATAAATTTAACAATTTTGTTTGTATAATACAAAAAACCTCTTATACTTCATAAATATATATCATAATTGACTTAAAAAAATTTTCTTATTTAAATACACGTGTTAAGAGAGTTTGGGGTGTTCTCTACACCCCGCGAGTGACGACGGTAGAAAAACAGGCGCGAGTGTCCGCGGGCTAAGGACGGTATGGTTCCATTCTGCTGCAGTCCAGTTTCCTCGTGCACGGCACCACTCCAAACGGAGGCGTCGATGGGTGGGCGTCAAGGGCAGCACACGTAATGGGTGCCGCGATCTCAAATGTCCTTCAGCCAGGTGTCTTCGTATGGTTCGAGAAGTCCCTAGTGAAGGTGCTACCTGTACCTGGATGGTGGCCGTTGAAGCAGTTGGCTGTACGCGTGCATTTCTTATGATGTGGCGGTCTTCTGGACGACTGGTCTGTCGAGGGCTTCCTGAGCCAGGTCTTCGTGTAAATGGCATCTTTTGGATCCACTGGTCCCAACACCTTCTCACAACACAATCAGAGAGGCCTAATTGACGAGCTACTCGCCTAGCTGACCACGCAGCTTCCATCATGCCGCGATGATTCTCCCCCTTTCAAACTGCGACATCTGCTCATATTGTCTTCGAAAACGGCGTAGTGGCATGTCAACCTGAACTCTTACTTTGTAAATGATTCAGCACACTCAAACAAGCTTTGGTTACCTGTTTTAAACTCTATGGAGAACGACGTCAAACTCCCTCTACCGGCTATACGTAATGCGCAATCACACTGCATTTCTAATCATTTGCCTTTCTCCCCGACATGTACCTTCATGTCAAGTTTCATTACGATCCCGCAATTATTTCTTGGTGCTCTAATTTTTTGTCCAGGAGTATATACGAAAAACTTTATAAATAATTTTTGCCATTTTACTAAAATTTTTTATACGTGCTGGATGAATTCATGTAATTTACTTAGCGATAAAAGTTGAGGATAATAAAAATTTTAATTGATAATGTGGTAAAAGCTGAGAATAAAAATACCCATTTTCAGTTAGTACCAGAAAATTGAAACTGAAGACTATTTTAAATCTAAAATGTAAGAGGTGTGACACAAAAAAATGAGACCTTCTCAATAAATTAATGTACTTACAGAATCAATTCTCTACGACATTATTACTTTCAAAGTAGTTCCTTTCAGCGTTCACACACTGTTGCATTCGCTGCTGTCATTGCACAGGTAACAATTCTTGAATGATATTTTTCGAAGGTCCTTCAGAAAATTCTCCGTTTTCGCCTGAGAGATTCCCTTCATTCCCATGAAGGGATTAAGACAAAACCCCTGTAAGGAAGATCTAACTGTTGTTGTATATTGTAGTGTATTTATTACTAGGATACATACGAAAGAATGTGAGACAGATATAAACAGAAACATATAACGCAACCCCAGAAGAATACAGATTTTATTACAATAGATGATCCCAGCAAAGAATAGAAGCGGTACGTTGCTTTCCTTTCAAGGGGATCCATTTCAGGGGAAAGTCCGATTTCTTGACATCAATGCATCGATGCCTTGCTCGGGATTCGAACCCACTAGATTACAAGCCGAGTGTCATAACCACCCTACTGGGTGGGGTGGAGCAATATCTAACTGTAAGAAATAAAAAATCTCCTACAGCCAAATCAGGTGAATAAGTAGGATGTTCCGTCACAGTAATATTTTTACTGGGGAAAGACGGCAGAGGGTCGTGTGAGGGATGCAACAGCCGTCCATTATTCCACAAGTGCGGCTTCTCAGTTTTGAGTCCAACAGCTTATCCAAATAACATTTCTGTTATTTTTGGAAGCAATGACTGAAGTATTCCTTACAGTGGGAATATAAGTAGATTATTTACAGAATAATATTAACCATTTTTACAATATTTACTCTGGAATTAAAAAATACATTCCTTTTAAACCTTCCTAAGTAATGAAAATTAAACGGTTCTTTTGTCATTTTGATTAAAAGCAGCATATATTAGCTTCACTTAAGCAAATTATAAATGATAGCTCGGAGAGAGAAAGTTTTTTTTTAATGTAAAAAGAAAGCTTGCATTACTCTTTTTTTTTTATTTATTATTATTATCATTTACATGTTTTGAGCTGATTGAGTAAATCTTGCTTAGAGAAGGAGGAACATAAATGTTGTATTACATATGTATTCTAATCCAAAGAAAACTAAACAAAGATATATTTAAGACACAAACACATTATATATATATATATATAAATGTTTTATTAAAATTATAAAAATATGGATTTTTTATTGGGTTTTACTTAGGTTAAGTTGTTTTAAGGTATCCGACTACGTTTGGAACCATGATTTTAAGAAAGTGCATAAATGTATAATGTTCATGATATTTAGTATCACTTAGATTAGAATACATGTATAAAATTGTTTGAAAGACTTTATAACAGAAAAGATTATTTAACTACAATACTTTGGCAAAAAATTAACTTAGAATAACCTTTTTTCCAAATGTTCTGCTTTTGTAAATAATGCTTCTATTGCATTAATATTTTGCCTGTATATAGCTCAGACCTCTGTACAAAGGCTCAACTATGATTTTGGGAACATTCAAATTATTTTCAGAGTTACATCCATTTGAAACAATTATCGGCGTATTTTCTTAAAATTTCTCCCTTCTGTTTTCGTAAAATATGGATAAACAGACTTTCAAGTTATGCATTTCAAAAATTCTAGTTGAGCCTCTGTACAGAGGTCTGAGCTATATACAGGCAAAATATTAATACAATAGAAGCATTTTTTACAAAATGAGAACATTTGGAAAAAAGTTTATTCTTAGTTAATTTTTTGTCAAAATATTGTACTTAAATAGTTTTTATTGTAATACTATTCTCTCTTAACCCAATTTTATATACATTGTCTTATCTAAGTGACGCTAAATATCATAAATATTATCCATTTACACGCTTTTGCAAAATCACGGTTCCGAACGTAGTCGGATACCTTAAGCCACAAAATATGTTCCCCCAACATTTGAGCAAAGGTTTGATGCAGATTTAAATTCTGGAGGCTCAAATTCCTCATGTTGGTATGAAGTGGAGATTTGGAGTGTGAGATTCGGAGTAATTAATGGTAACACTGAATTAACTGAATGAAGTATTTGGATTGAAAACAATAAGATGCCTTTTGGACTAGTTTTGAATTGCCTTCTAAAACTATTGTCTCGCTTCAAATATGTGGTTCATATACTTTAAATGAATTTGACGGGGTAAATGTCGATTTGTTATTTCAGTATAATAACTATTTGTGAAAGAAAACCTCAAGAAAATGCTCATATTTTCCATTTTCCGGATAAGCCTTGTGCACTATTCAATTAGGGTACTGAATTGTAAATGAAATTCTTGTGATTTGGCTAAATGCCAAATCCCCCCTTGATTACCTGATTAACGCTTGAAGCTTCCACTTCACATTCAATCTTAAGTACTAATTGTCTTTGGAAATTTTTTAAACAAAGAAAAATATATTTCCCAAGATTAGAAAATTGAAAATGTTTTCACTTAACTTTGTAAAATGAAAATTCGATTTCTAAATTCTAGCAACCATTCCATGGAACATTTTCTCTGTGGTTTGAATTTTCTTCTAAAAACAACTCCAAAACTTATTCCTAGAAAAAACCTTTCAGGCTCTAAGAGTTTGTATCCACAGAAAAGGCATCTACTTCGAAAGAGGGAAGAAAAAGCGGATACATAAGCGCAAGTAATGTTTTTGCCTATACCATAACATAAAAACATAGATTTATGTTTTCAGGAGATATTTGAAAAGCCGTTGAATGTAAAATTACTTTTCTAGAAAAGAAACGCTTGTTAAGCAATCGTTTCAAAATTTTACCTTCGTTTTAACAGCTAAAAAAATAAAAGCCTTATAGACGGTGCAGATAGTTCACACAATAGAACTCTATTTAGATGTTAATCCAAATAGGTTTAGCATACATTTCATAAGAGCTGATCAAATTGAAAAGTCCTCGGAACAAACAGGTAGAAAGAATACCCAATTTTAATGAACTCTCTAGTATGGTTTTAATATCATGCTAAAATGTGTCTGTGTGCGTGTGTGTCTAGAGTTTTGGTAAAAATGTATTATATATTCATACAAACGGCTCGAGACACTGCTTTTCAAGAATTATGTAAAAATGTTCAGAATTTTTTTTCTAAAGTTTCTCTTAACTGTTTTAAGAATGGCAATTGTTTCTCTGAAGTTTCTGAATTTATTTTCAAGAAATATTTGTCTTATTTTTTTGATGATAAATGCTAACTTATTTCATATGACGAAGAATGTTATTGATTTTAACAATTAATTAAAGTAAAAAAAAATTAAAAAAACATATCGTTCTGGGAGATAAGTAATGATTTTTATAGTACAGTTTTTTAAAAATAACTTTTATTTGAGTTTTTTTCTTAACAAAAAATGGGTTTTAATAAATATTTTACAATGTTATGTTTAATAGTTACTCTTATATTGATCAAAGAAATTAGCTTAGAACTTAATACTTCGTTTAAACAGATGAAACATTTGTCTCAGTTAAATTAAAATACTTCAATTTCTTGAATTCCTATCCTTTTTAGATGATGCTAAGTAAAACACTCATATATGCCATCTTCTCTCACTTTACATACCTTAGAACTTTTACCAATAACATTTTTTTGAAAAATGCTTAACAATTAAAGAATATATTCTTGAGGAAATCTGTGTTTTAAATTCCATTAAAACTATCATGGAAATATATTGGGTCCCTAAAAAGAAAAACAAAACTTTGAATTAGAGGAAAAAATGTAAGGAAACTTTTGTAAAATTTCAACAATCACTCTTTTGTCATGGAAGATGAGAAAGTTCTAAGCATAGCAGGTTAGGATTCGAAATAAATGTTGTGTTATTTTACAGAATTTGTTCTTTTTTTAAAGTGCACGGCAAAGTCGTAGAATGCCTCTGTAAATCGAATTGGGTTGCTGAACGAGCTTGTGATCTGAACTGACATCGGATTTCTTTCTTCGAGCCATGGGATTTGAAGAGCTGATTTTTTCTTTCCATATCTAGAATTGAATTACGGTTACCGATATCTAGGATCAGTCTTCTCAGAAATGTATCATTTCATAGAACTTTTGTTATCATCCTTAATACACAGTTGAAAGATAGGCCATAGAAATGCAAATATTACAAATTCTAATAATCAATATTTAAATAAAGAGGCAAACGGTTTGCAGCTTAGAATAAATTTATAATATATCTTGTTAGTATTCTTTTCAAAAAAAGAATGCAATTTGTTTTTATACACGTGAAAAAAAGTAGCTCACTTTCAAGTATACAAATAATATGCTAGGTTATTTTCAACTCCATTAAAGTAATATGGTTATAAAAACACATATAAAATCATTAAGAAATTTATCAATACTTACTACAGATTCGACTTCTAAACGATTTATACAGCATGTTATCTTACAAAGAACATTTATATATGTTTGCATTCTACATTGGAGACATTGAACAAATAACTAAATAATATTTTTAGTGATCAAAGTTTTTTTTTATTATTTTTATTTTTTTTTATTTGTTCCTGATCATAAATACCAAAATGATATTTTAGAATTAAACATAATATTAACTTCATTTAGTCTTTTGGTTTTTTTTCTAAATCTGAATTTAAATAGGCTCAGAAATTACTACTATAAATAATAAAGGGTTATATGATCAGAAAGAGAATAAAAAATTTCATTTTTAATCAATAAATTCATGTGATATATATTTCCTGATTATGAGCTAGATTTCACAAATTGAGAATTAAAATATATTTTAAAAGAAATTAAGTGATTTTAATTGTATATTGCTTTACATTATAAAAAAATAATCTATTTAAGGCCTTCTGGAGTACGATAAGAATTTATAAATTGAGAAAGACCAATAGTTTGAGAATAAAGTGTAATCCTTATTTCATTGGATTTATACGAGAATCCCTAGAATCAATCAATTCTAAAAAGTAATATCAATTTATTAAATTATTTACAAGATAGAGGATCAAGTTAAATTTTGATGATCATCCATTTAGACGAATAAAGTCCAGAGCCAATGAAACGCGGCAAGTGGTACTGATCAGTGATGGGTAAAAAGTTCATAACGTAATTCTATCCTGAAACATACCCATGAAATTTCTGCTGAGAGAAACGCGTGATTTATCTGTCATGCAAAATAAGACGATCATTTACCTTCATGGCACAAAGGACTACAATATTTCGTAAATTGCATAGTTTGTGAACTATTCGCTTGATGCTGAGGTAAAAGAGTTCTGTGTCTGGAATAACATCCCCACTGAAAAGAAACTTCGCGGTAACTATGGTGCACTAAATGTGTGATTGATGTGGTTTCGGTAGGGAAGATGTGCGAGGATTGGCCGACCGTTGAGTAACTGATGTTTCAAACAAACTAGAAGACTGTAACAACCAAACTTTTACGTATGGAGCTTCAAATCAAATGGAATATTACAACATCCATCATATCAAAGTTTCAACTTCAAGAATGACTTCTATTTGCTCGGCAATTCTATAATTAGATTTAAAATTATTACCAAAGCTCTATATACCTTCTTCGAGTAGTTATATTTTCCACTCTACCAAACTAAATATCATTCACTTATCTGATGGACAACTATGAGCCATACGAGAGACGTCAGAACAAGAACACCATATAAGCATTACTGGAAGACGCAAAAAGGTGGTAGCATTATGTTATAGCGTCGGAAATATGTTCTGGGTATTGCCTGACTGTTCTCTCGTACCTGTGAAAAAAACATTTAGTGGTTTGGGTTAGGTAGAAATTACTGCCAATCTCCTACATATATATACACTGAAGAGCTAAAACAAAAACTGGAACACCTGCCTAATATCGTGTAAGACCACCACGAACACGCAGAAGGGCAGAAATACGACGTGGCACGGATTCGATTAAAGTCTGAAGTAGTGCTGGAGGTAACTGACATCATGAATCCTGCAAGGCTGTCCATGAATCAGTAGGAGTATGAAGGATGGCGATCTCTTCTAAACAGCACGTTGCAAGGCATTCCAATTCTCGACGTGCGGGGTATCGCATTGTCCTGCTGAAATTCCCGAAGTCCCTCGGAATGCACAATGGATATGAATGGGTGCAGTTCATTAAACAGAATGCTTACGTACCTGTCACCAGTCAGAGTCGTATGTAGACATATCAGGGGTTCAGTGTCACACCAACTGCACACGCCCCATACCATCACAGAGCCTCCACCTACTTGACATGTAGGGTCAATGTATTCATGAGGTTGTCTCCATACCCGTACACATCTATATCAGCTCTATTTAATTAGAAATGAGACTCGCCAGACCAGGCAACGTATTTCCTGTCATCATCGATGTTGACGGGCCCAGGCCAGGAGTAAAGCTTTGTGTAGTGTATTCAACAAGGTTACCCGAGTGGGAATTCGGGTCCGAATGTCCATATCTATGATGTTTCGTTGAACGATTCGCACGGTGATACTTTTTGGGGGTCCAGCATTGAAATCTGCAGCAATTTGCGGAAGTGTTTCACGTCTGTCACGCTTAATGATTCTCGTCAGTCGTCGTTGGTGCCGTTCTTGTACGATCCTTTCTGACCGTAGCGATGTCATAGATTTGATGTTTTACTGGATTCCCGATATTCACGGTGCACTCGTGAAATGGCCGTAAGTAAAAATCCAAATTTTATGGCTACCTCAGAGATGCTATGTCGCAACTCTCATGCGCCGGCTATAACACCCTGTTCGAACTCACTTAAATCGTGATAACTTGCCACTGTAGTATCAGTAACCTAACAACGGTGCCAGACATTCGTTGCCTTATATAGGCTTTGCCGATCACAGCACCGTACTCTGATTGGTTCCATATCTCTTTATTTGCATGCGCATGTCTGTACCAGTTTTTTTGGCTCTTCAGTGTATTTTGAGTGTGTTTCCTCTGAAGAATGGATTATTTCAGCAAAAAAATACCCCATGTCATTCGTCCAAAATTGGTTGAGGGAGCGCAAAAATTTATTCAACTTTATCTTTTAATTGTTAATAGAAAAAAAAGAAACTTAAACAATTGGGAATATGGATTTTATATTTATTTTTTTCCATTGAAAAAAGAGACTCTGTTGCGAAATTTCAAAAACATGGATTTTAGATGTAGTGTAAGGATGAATATATCTGTATCTGAAGCCTTACTTTTCTTTCACGTGATTAGTCGATGATATATTCAGGTCTCTGACAGTTTCGGTTCGAAACAGAGGATCCCTCATGAATCGGTTCCGAGTTTCATTCTCTTTATTTTATATATTTCTGGAATAGAATCTGTTACTTCTGGAGACCGTAGGATCGGCCTTTATCTGAAGACATTGTGTGTTGGTGCAGTGGTCCTGAAATATTCATGACAGCATGAAATGCATGGTTTTTCAATGCTGATAATTGTGAATTTTGCTAGGAAGAATAAACTACAGTTTAGCCGTTTTAAATCTATAACTAGTTTCTTCATTACAAATAGACATCTGTATTGTTATAGTCCAAAAATTTTTCTCAGTGGGCACCTTTTACACAGGTAAAGATATCCCAAATATCTTGGTTTTGTTCTTGACTCTGAAATCTTGTACAATAAGCCCATCGATTCAATAGTTAGCCGAAAGAGATTTAATATATTAAATTTAATCTCCGGTTGTGACTGGTCTTCTAACGCTTTGAAGACAACTTGTGTCCCTTAATTAGACCTATGCTTGAATATGGACACCAAATCTGTCATGTCGCCTCAGATACAAACCTTAAAAAAACTTGAGAGTGTCGCTGAGAGCAACGCGCTTAATCACATGCTTGAGAAATAGCACCTCATCAGATATTGTCCTCCAAGAGGCTGATTTGAAACGTTTGAGGCTAATATGCATTTCTAGCCTTATAAAATATTTCCGCGAGCTTTTGAGTTATCGTAATCAACATCGTACAACAAACTTTGTAAGCGGATCACAAAATAACCAGAGACTGAAAAGGAAGTCCACTCAGTAATGCTATAGAGCTGAGATTTTTTAAATCTTCTGGGGTGTTTAATACTTTGAATCCTATTGCATCACCATTGGACTCTTTGCCTATAGTACATTTTCATACAGAATTATTTACTTATGTTAATAAGTCCACTCAACATCCTGAATACTTAAGACAGGATGCTTTGGAAGTGATTGACAGTATTCCTGAAGGAGCTATACTTGTTTATGCAGACGATAACAATATTCTGGAATACACTGGAAGTGGAGCATTTATTAAATTTGGAAATGAGGAAATATTGCTTAAACGCAGGAATACCGATCACTCTTTCGTTTTCAGCTCTGAATTAATTGCCGTTGACATGGCTCTAGACTGTGTTTCTAAGAGTCATTTGACTGGCAAAATCTGGATTATTTCAGACAGTTGAAGTGCTTTACAATAT
Organism: Trichonephila inaurata madagascariensis; assembly: GCA_019973955.1. Classification (NCBI taxonomy): domain Eukaryota; kingdom Metazoa; phylum Arthropoda; class Arachnida; order Araneae; family Nephilidae; genus Trichonephila; species Trichonephila inaurata. Next base: position 274,315 of record BMAV01001637.1, read on the forward strand.
TTAAGCAATTGGAAACTAATTGGAGACCACAAGGGAATAAATATCATTTATAAACTGAAGACCCTGTTTGTTTGTGCCGTGATTCATCTATGGTGAATTCCGTCTCATGTCGATTTGAAATATAATGACCTTGCAAAGGGCGGTACTTCAATGACTCAGGTCAATGAAGGACCTCTGAAGTATCTTGAACTATACTCGAAATGCAAAACCTACATAAACATCTCCTGGAAACCACCACATCCGTGGTATCATAGGCAGGACCCTAGAACATCGATCAGTTTTAAAGGTAACAGGAGATATCAAACTACTTTTGCTCGACTGTCTATGGGGTATTTAAAGTCAATCAGATTCTCCCATGGTGCCAAGACTTTTCCAATTGGCACCCAGTGTAATGATGCAGAGGCTACACCACACCATTCACTTGACTGCGTTGACTTGGTATGAGAAGACCGTTTGAAGAGGCCTAGTTTGGTTTTAGATTTTTTTTTAAGGGTGAACAAACTCATGGATCTGGTCTGATTCAGACCAGAGGGATAAGAAAGAAGAAGAATGTTCAGGTCTCTGAGGAAAGTGAGAGATTTCTTGTCAGTTCACCAAGTTAATTTTGTCTTTTAGCAAATCGCCATAGAACGAGATGTAACTATCAATCTATCGGTGAATGTTTTTACTTTCATTTCGACGTACTTTTTGAATATGTAGTGTTGACGCTGAGTGCGATAAAAGTATTTAAGTGAAGAAAAATTATTCCGATTGCTTAATGTCCAGTAACAACGCATTTCTGCCAAAATAAATAAATAAATAAAATAAAAAATATGGTTCATTTTTACAAAATTGTCTTTATGTATAGCTTTCAATAAATATAAATTTAATGTCACTAAGTTCCAACCAAATTAGGCGAGTTTTAGGGAAGTAACCGAAATGACGGCATAAAAATTAAATATTTGCTTAAAAAGTCTCCTATTCGTATGATTTAGAAATACAGAATAGCAAAGATAATTGATAAATAAAATATTTAATATGTGCCACGTAATGTAAACTATTCATTACAAGATTGACCTTTTGAAAACTGAATCTACTCTACATTTTGATGCAGCAGCATGTAAATGTATTATCGTCGTGGATTATGCTTACCAAAAAAAACAAAAAACAATTGTGTGTGCATCGTTACAATTAATTGTAATATTGATAAAATCACAACCAAATTCCTTTAATTTTGTTACGTTTAATGTTCCTGGTAGGAAAAAATGTAGTTTAAAAAGTTAGGATCCCTGGAAATAGAAGGACCCAAAGAGAACTTGAAACAAATGTAATTTTATTTGTTCGGTGTTAGTGTGTTCCGGTTTGTAGGTCTCCAGAGTTTCACTTGAAGTACATTAATGCGCCAGGGTCTATATTTTTTGCTTATCTTTTATGACTGATAATTTGACTGTTTGTTCCCTGTTAGAATATCCTTCAGGGGAAAAGTTTGAATAAATCGTTTGGTTCGTGAATATATTTCTGTAAAGGAATGCAGTTGAAAGTTTATATTTGAAGTTAAGTGAATAGAGAAAGATAACAGTAAGATGTTAGCATTTGAATTTTGTGTAAATCTTATTCTGGATTCCCACCGTAACCAGGTATGAGACGAAGCCATATTATAATTTTTAAGACCGGATAACCCATGCATCTGCATTTCTTCATATATTTATAAGTAATTTCTATTACAATTAATAATAATTAGAGCTAATTCTCTCCTATTAGCTATTTGAGACTTTTTTGAATTTGGAATTGAATAAATTTGTTCAGTTTAATATATGCCTCTCTTCCCCTTCGGTTGCTTCTCACATTAACGCAAATTTTGTTTCGCTACAAAGGCTCTCGGCATTTCCCACCCCCAGGTTTGGATTGGCTTCGCGATCAATGGTTTTACCTGAGATGTGTTCTTTTTGAGAAAGGAGAATGTTTTTAACGCTCTGAGATCATAGAAGACAATATTACATGTTATTAAATAACCACAAATATATCGGGCGCGTATCATAAGGTTCACCTTGATGTAAAAGCAAGGAACGGGTTTGACATGATTGGATATCTATTTTTTAGAGTAAAACAACGAATTGAGCATAGCTAAAAAAAGCTCTCGTGGTTAATTTTCCTGTGGTCCGAGAGATCCTCCTTCTTTCGAGTTTTTTTTTTTCTCATCTGCAGAAAATACAAAAATTATTGAATTTACAGATGTGAGAGGAAGAGTTAGTTCTACATTTTGTGCAGACGTTGACCCCATAGATGATCGATTTTGTGAATGTTCGAAATCAAACAACAAAGACTCAGTTAATAATTTTAAATGTGCTTTGAAATTCTTATTTTTTTTAAAAAAAATAGCTAAATGAGAAATAAATTTGAAATTTGAGTATACAGAAATAAACATACCCACTGAACATCTTTCAAAGATTATCTTGTTGGAAACAGAAAGTAAGGTAGTTTGATTTTATTATTTTTGTGTTGATGTTTTATGATAACTAAAAAATGTGTTAGCTTTCCAATTAAACTTGTTTACATACTTTAAATTTTGCATTTTACTGTACAAACTGTAACATTTATATTAGTATATAATTGCTAGTTATTCAGAAATAAAAAATAATATATTCCACCTTATGTTATTGGTGGATTTCGGAAGGTACTATCCCCCATTCTATGTTTATAAGGAATATAACCGTACTGGTTATTTTTTTCTGACATAAACTTTTTAAAAAAATTAAGAATTGAAATTAAATATACTTTTAAAAAGATAGAATTAATATTCTACGAATATTTATCTTGTGCGTGGTTTTGAAACTTATTGAAATGATAACGGTCATTCTATTTCATATGTATCTTATATTTAAAAATTTGCTTTGAAATAAAAAAAAATCTGACAAAGAAATTCCCTAAAATCTGTCTGCGTGAAGAGCAGTCTTCTTAATTCTCCAGTTTACATTCTCGAAACATTTTTATTTCCAGTGGTCCACTACGATAAAATATAACGATTTTTTTTATGAAAGTAGGAATTTTAGCCGACTTTTCTTAAGCATCTAAAATAACTTCAGATATTTATTCAGTGAGTATAGATTCAGAAATAATGTCAACATGGAAGTGAACGAAAACATTTCACATTTCTTTAACTTTTCTCTTACAGAAAAAGCAATTTTCTTCTGTATTTATTCCTTTTTCTTTTCATATTCTTTCCGTAAAAAGCTAAATTTTTATTCAATAATTAATGAAGGAAGAAAAATAGAATATACGAATAATATTGCTTCTGTAGTATTTCATTTTACGTTATGAATTCCTGATTGACTTCGGCTGTGTTGAAATTATATAAAAGACGCATTCATCCCTTGTCAGGTAAATAATTATCTCTTCGCATATATTGATGTAATTCTTTAATTGCAAAAAAAAAAAGTCTGAGAAAAGAAAATTTTTTTTTCATTTGCTTTCTTTCGTGTTAGTGGTAAAGTAAATTTTCAAGATAGAACTACTTAGTAGAAACCAAAACCCCAATAATACAGAATAGACTACATCTTATAAATAAAATACCTTTTCATTTTTTCTTTATTAATTTACCATTCATAACTAATTCATCACGAATATTTCCTTTCATTCGTAATGGTGTTTTAGATTTATGTAAATACTCTTTCACACACATTAAAGCGTATTCATAAATGCATTAAAAACATTCCAAATAAAATATTACATTTGGAATAACTGCTGTATTATAAGAAAGAATATTTCGGATTTTTACTGTGATATTGATTTTCAAAGGAGTATTTATAATATATGAGGCCCGATAAAATTCCAAAGCTTTCTAATAAAAGTGTCACATTCAGAACTTCATATTATAAATGAATTTATTAATTATTCGTCATTCATTTCAGTCTTGCACTTTTAATGCTTTTAGTAGATTCTGATATAATGTTAAATTAAGAGTAATTTAAAATTAATTTTTTAAAACTACTTACCATCGATCTCAGAAATAGCTTTGTTATATTGCAGGATAAAATTAAATATTATTTATAATACAAAAATATATTGCTCATTGTATTAATAAAACTCTGGTTCCTACCTTAAAAAAGTCATTTTCTTTCTACAACAACTTTTTAAGACTTTCAACACACAACAATGATTAAAAATAGCTTAGAGAATGCCAGAGTGACGAATCGTTTCCATGCATGGCTTTGACTTCGAGGTTCTTTTGAACTCGATTGATGTTGAGGATATCTATATTATTGGGAATCTTCAGATAATATATAATAAAAATGGATTATATAATTGAATAAAAATGAAATAATTAATATTCTTGTTAATTTTATATTACAAGAAAGTTTCATTACTTTTGATCAGGATCTATGTAAACAGATTAGAACCTACCTCAAGATAGTCCTGCTAGTAATTGTTTAGCATATCTCTACTTGTACTTTTTTGTAAATTAATCCTATTGATAATGAATCTTACTTGCTTTACCATTCTATTGATTATTTAATAGTTTTCGGTAAAAATAGGGAATTCAGACCAAATATTACGTTCTACCTTCTATAGTATATATATATATGTATTATATTATATATATATATATATATATATATATATATATATATATATATATATATATATATATATATATATATATACATATATTTAATGCATTTATATTACTCTATGTTATGTTTATTTCATGTTAAAATTGTGCTACTCACAAGCAATGCCCTCTCCACTTACGTTATAATGACGATTCAATGAGAAGTTGGCGAAATCTGGTCGGTAGAGCCAAGTTGGCATCATTTTGGAGACCATTTTGGAGTCATTGGGGACCATGTCACCGTGTTCGGAACCCTCTGGAATCTTCTAGAAAGTAGTAGATCTCTGCACTAGTGTCACGTTCAGTGACACGAGCGGTTATATTTCTGGAAGTTTCGGTCGCGTCCATAAATAAGATGCTCGCCGGTACGGCTAGGAGTCTGGATTAAGCAAGCAAGTAGTGAGGATTGTTTTGACTGGCGATTAGCTCGGCTGTGCTTGTGAATAATCTTTCACATACGTATATTTTTAAACACTGGTAATTGTGTTTGATTGATGTTGAAGGTGTGAAGTCCTTCGGAGATTAACTCTGTGAATATTGCTGCTGAATCCTGTATTTAAAGGATTGGATTTTTGTTAATAAATTCGCATCGCTATTGAAGAACTGTTTATTTTCTTTGTGATTGTTCTGCATAAAATCCACGAACCCTCGGATCTACGTAACAATATATTTTATATCGCTGTGTCGAAATGACACCGGTGGATGTTTAAAGGTAATCGAAATCCCCCGGACGTTCTAGTGTTAACTGACTTGTCTAGTTATTATATGAAACGCCTATTTATTCTATGAAATAACTGTATTATACACTTAAACGGTAATATATATGTTATCTTTATAACATTCAAGTCCTTTTATAGTCTCTCAAATGCGCTTGATTAAAAATTATATTACATAGTACACGTGTATATATTTATACATATTTGTATATTATAATGTGTTTAAGGAAGAATTTTTTATACATATTTTGAGGTTATTTGGGCTATGAATTCCTTCGTGTTCGATAATTTTTTTTGTCTTTTGTATTGTTTTAAGACCCTCCATATAGAAAGGTAGTTACACGTTAATTCTGTCCCATTTTAAAGTCTTTTCTTTGGCGTGGTATGGAAGTTTGGAGACTGAGTTACTAGTTCATAGCATTTCGCAGTACATCCTATTTCGGTTAGTCGTTTTGCACAGAAGTTGTGCTTAATATTAATAATGTGGAATACACACATAACATCTATCTCTATAATTTAATAAATTTGTACTTTTTAATAGAACTTAAATATTTTTAATTATGATACATCAGTGGTACCCAACCCCCGAGCCGTGGCCTGATCCACGGATAAAATAGTACCGGTCACCCAAGAAACGTTAAATAATTTCCATTTTACTCTCTTGGGGTGTATTTCTTTCGGGTTTGTGTGACTTTAGATTAAACTAACTTTATGCTGCAGGTTAAATCCCTCTACATTCATTCTCTTGGTGTAACTATTTAATTTTGAAGGCATATTTAAATAAACATTCGGATCTCAATTTAAGGAAGTCACTAAATCCCGAAAAAAAGTTAATTCTGTGGAAAAATTATTAAATAGCTTTTATTATGCTTTAGAAACCACACCAACCGAATTTTAAATTCATAAACAATATACAGTAATTAAAAAAAGAAAATATTACCCCTTTTTTTGTAAATTAATATTTATTTATTCTATATATCCTACTCATCGAAAAGAAATCAGCAAGAAAAACAAGGGGAAAAAAACATTGCACTTCCAATTTTAAAAATAATTTTATATTAAAATTAATGAGAGTTTTTAAAGTCATTTTCTAATTTTAACCTTACAAGTGATTTTAAACATACCTCATTTTTTTTATAATAAGTATTTTAAGAATACTGTACCAATGTGTCCTTAAATTGAATTACTGATAAAATCAGTTAATTTTATTTGTCATTTGGGGAAAAAAATAGTGCAATTTTATTTCTCTATGTAAGTTAGGCACCTGCTGAAACCAGTTCTAGGTCAATGATAAGCAGAAAAAGAGCTAGAACAGAATAATTTTCAAAATATCCTGAAATAAGGGGAAAAACCAAATCACAAGAGAAAAAGTTCGTTCAATAGAAAATGCACTTTACTATTTGGAGATTATTTTACGAAAAAAAAGTGTAAAAAGTTCTTGGTTATAGAAAAATATTCCTAGAATAGGGGCTCCTTATATTGTGGTCCGACTATAATTAAATTGAAGTTATTATATATATATATATATATATATATATATATATATATATATATA